>PVHX01023978.1:0-24789 GCA_004024805.1 Geosciurus inauris
TTTTGGTTTCAAAATCAAGGTACAGCCATGAGCCAAGAAAGAAGATGGCCTCTAGAAGATGGCAAGAAGGAAATGTATGCTCTCTTATAGCATCCAGAAGGAACTCGTTCTTCTTACACCCTGATTTTAGCCCAGTAAGACATGTGTTGGGCTTGTTGACCTACAGAATATGAGATAAGAAGTTCATGTTTTTTTAAGTCACAGCTTTTATAGTAATATGCTATGATATGGTAGTACCTGAAATTAATACAAAGGGAGAGAGCACAAATATGATGATAATTCTTCTAAGCCCAAGAACAGTTATGTATTTATCTTTACTAAACAATTATTAGTACTATTATTATTAGTTTTCTTTTTTATGAGCTTGGAATTGGAGGAAACTGTAGATGCTCAGTGAATATATTTCCCCCAGTGTCTCTACTATAATTTACCTAACTAAGTGTATTCTTTCATGAGAGAAATTAGTCTGATGATTTAAAATATTTTTATTTATATTATGTGAATCAAATGATATTTTTGAAATTTTTGGAGGACTTGGTAGTGAGCCTTTCATTTTTTGTGAACTTTTCATAGTATATACATATTGTTTCTGTTAAATTGAGGCTAATATTTTCCTAGTTAACTATTCTAATTTAAAATATTCAAATAAGATATTTTATACTTTAGAAACCTCTTCACATTGCATATGGTCCATTTGGCATACTTTTTACTTTTCTGAAAATAAAGTCATCCTCATTCACTTTTCCTTTGTTTTGAAATCCCTGATTTGTCATATGTTCAAATACATAATTATATTTAGCTAGCTGGCTTCTCTAGAATTACTTAGGCTCCATGCTTTTCTTGACCCTTTACTGCATAAGCAAAATATGATTGCTTATATACCTATAATATAAATTATATTAAGGAAGAGTTGAATTTTATATAATATACTCAAAATTTAACATTGAAATGTAACTTATTTTTTTCCTATTGAGAATAAAAATATAAAAGAACAACTTTGTTCCTAGGAAAAGATTTGTCTTCCAATGCTGTCACCACAAAATGTATGTGAAGCAATGCATACATTAATTAGTTTGATTTTGCCATTCCACAATGAATACATTTATCTAAACATGTTGTCTTCTAAAAATTTAGTGGCAGAAATTTTGTTTTCATATCGTAGTGAAAATCAATAAAAAAATTTATATTAAATATTTCCCAATCTATCAATGGCCAGCATACTGGCTTTTGAAAACCAGTCAATCTATAGCAACCTCACCTTTCTTAAAGTATAACCAACAATAGCAGCCATGCTTCATCTAATAATGTTTCCATGGCCAAGATCCACCAGTGTCACAACAGTCCCATTTTTAAAATCTGCTAATCCCTGAACTGCTTACTTCACTAAACTCTATAAAAGATCACATTGCTTTGTTCATATAGATTATGTGGTGCACATGCACACGCACGCACGCACACACACACACACACACAGATGTCCCTAGCTTAATAAGCAACACATTCAGCTTTTTTGTTTCAGATACTTTAATAATTGGTGCTGTCTTCTACATCAACCATTCTCATTTCATCCTCTTAAACCTCTCACTGAAGAATAAACACATGTTCATGCACTAGGGGTCAAGAAAAAATTTTAATTTGGCAATGTCATTTTTTCAGTGGAGCTTTTATCTTTGTTTTAAATCAATCTATTTTGAGTAAAGATCTGTCTTCTGATTTATTTCCTATTCCTTGGATTCTCTGCAATAAGGGCTCTGAGAGTTTAGCTGGGCTTTAGTAACTGTTATGGGAAAAAAGGGAACTTCATATTACCAAACTGTATGGGAGTATGGGTAATTTGTTCTTCTGGC
Organism: Geosciurus inauris; assembly: GCA_004024805.1. Lineage (NCBI taxonomy): Eukaryota > Metazoa > Chordata > Mammalia > Rodentia > Sciuridae > Geosciurus > Geosciurus inauris. Next base: position 1,848 of record PVHX01023978.1, read on the forward strand.
AGCAGGGAAGAGAAGAAATTATAGTCAAATTAAATTCTGTGGATTGGATTCTCTCTGCTCTCGGATGCACAGTGGCTGCTCTGTTCTGCTGTTTGGACTGGTGACCACGTTTAATAAAGATGTCCTAGATCTGACATCCAAAATCCGTGATACCAGCCATTTGGCCTCCTCATTGTAGTCCCTTTGTCTACCTTCAGGTCCATTGACCCTCCTAGTACTTCAGAGCCTTCTCACTAGGTCAGTTATCACAAGCCCAGGATGTGGGAAACCAGGGTTGACTCACAGGCAAGCTGGTCAGTCTCAATTAGCTAGCCATCTCCTTTTACCACCACTGTGCTATCACTCTGCAGTTAGTGGAATGAGGTCTAGAGAGAGGTTTTTCCAGCCATGTTCAGGCTTTCAGTTCCTAAAAGTTTTACCCAGAGGCCCATAAACCTTTTGCACTTGATGTTTCTAAGATGATCTATACATAGTGTTTCAAACATTGCCTTCCTGGTTTCAACCTAGATGTGACTGTATTGAAGACACCAGTACCTAACCTTTTCCTTCTAACTCTCTTTTCTGCTTCTTACAAACCACTGACAAATAAGGATTGATTTATCATTTCTTCTTTTACAACATGGATTTCCCAAGATTACTTCTTTCATCTTCACTATAGAAACTGGAATTCATAGCTCATTAAGGTAAAAAGTTTATCCTTTGTAAAATATGGCATAATTCTATGATTGAGTCTTTTCAGTTAACCTCTCAATGGTATTGGAACTTCAGAAAATATAGAAAATCTCTTTCTATCTTGATAAAACCCAGCTTTTAAGATTATTAATGTTTTCACTCAAAAGCTGTCTATTGAGTAATTATTTGTCTTGCTAAGATAAATCTGTATTTCCCAAATCAAATGAATTTCTCTGACTTAATAAGAGGAAATCATAAGCATAGAAATATAAGAGATAATTGAAAACATGTACTTTTTTTGAAAATGTTATCTACAAGATAGATAACAAAGCTTTTGCCCAAATATCTCAAACATTTTGAAAATAAATTGCTATCTAACAGTTGTTGTTTGAGTTGCTCAAAGTAGTAGTCTACTAATAGTTTATCTAAATATTGAGATTGCCATAACCCCAAAGTTCTGATAACCCAAAGACTGTGTATTCTTTTAAGTGCTAAGAATTCCTCAGTGTTTAATACCTAATTAGTATATTCTCTTCTATGAGACTGCAAACTGACAAAATATTTTTAAATGTTTTTTTTAATTGTAGATTGACACAATATCTTTATTTACTTTTATGTGGTACTGAGGATCAAACCCAGTGCCTCATGCATGCAAGGCAAGTGCTCTACAACTGAGCCACAATCCCAGCCTGACAAAATCTTTAACCTTGTTACCATGAGGATATTTTTTCTATTGTGAGCTAGTGGGGTAAGATATTTACTCTTATATGTGCATGCTATAGCAGGATAATAAACAAAGGGGATCACATGAAAATGCAAAGGTCAGTGGAGCAAAGGAAGGGAATACATGAAGAAGAAGAAGGTATGTAAAAGGGGAGGAACTACAGAATGAAATTTACCAAATTATGCTATGTACATATATGAATATACCACAGTAAATTCCACCTTTATGTATATCTCTAAAGCACCAATTAAAAAAACAATAATTGAATAGAAGGAAGACCAACAGAGTAGAGGCAGGGGGAGCAGGGGAAGAAAGGAGAGGAGGGAAAGAGAAAGTACTAGGGAATGAAATGGAGCAAATTATATTCTGTGCATATATGATTATATCTGAATTAACCCCTCTATTATGTATAATAATTACTATAATACACTAATAAAAACATTAAAAAAGGAAAAAGCAATGACTCAAAGGAATAGTCCCTCAGCAACCTTAAACAGAAATTATAGGAAAATAAAGGAAGTTCTGAGTGGCAGTTCTATTCTGCTAAGCAATATCAAGGTAAAAATAAATAAAATTTAAAGTCTGACATATTGAAAATCTCACCTGAATCATTAGAATAGAGTGAATTATTGTGGTCACATAATTAGTCATTACATGTATATAACCACGAAGAGTGTCAAGTCTTATCTGATACTGTCTTCTATTATTATTACGTTTTGGTTTGTGATGCCAAGAGTAATAATAACCCCAAACACCTATTAAATTCTTATCATCTGAGACAGTATATGTGTACTTGCATCTCTAATATAATAGTACTGTGATGTAGTTATTATTACATATCAATTATATATTTGAAAATTGAAAAAAAAAGAGGTACTGTAGTTTTTACAAAGACACATAAATGGTGTGAAGCTTGACTTTTAATACATGCATTTTAACTTCCCACTTTAAATATGAAAGCCATGGTTTTTTTCCAAAGTCTCCATTCAAAATTGAGGAGACTTGAGGACTTCAAAGTTGGCCCAAATATGAGCAGGGGGTTATACATGCAGCATGAGAGTAATGTCTCTGGATATTTTCCCCAGTAGCTGTTATTACACAGAACCCTTAATTCTCACTCACTGAGAAACACAAAATGTGCTATTACACAGTTTATCAATGCTTAATATATTGAAAGTATCACAGACTAAAAATCATGTTATATTTTATCGTTTTTACTTTTATTCTTTTTAGTTACTGTTATGGTTTGGATGTGAGGTGTCCCCCAGAAGCTCACATGTAAGACAATACAAGAAGGTTCAGAGGAGAAATGATTAGTTGTGAGATCCTTAACCCAATCAGTGAATTAATCCCCTGATAGAGATTAACTGAGTGGTAACTGAAGGTAGGTAGTATGTGGCTGGAGGAAGCGGGAATTGGAGGCATGGCTTTGGGGTATATATTTTGTATTGGGCAAGTGGAGTCTCTCTGTTTTCTGATCATCATGTGAGCTACTTCCCTCCACCACCCTCTTCTACCATGATGTTCAGCCTCACCTCAGGCCCAAGGAATAGAGTAGGCTCTTTATGAACCAAGACTTCTGAAATTGAGACCCCAAATAAACATTTCCTCTTCTACAATTGTATGAGTCAGGCCTTTTGGTCACAGTAGCTGACTACCACAATTATATGCAATACCAAGATACACCTGACATTATAAGAAAAGTATGGAACACAATCCCTCCAATTCAATCCTCAGCACTTCCCCTCAACCTCCCACTCCTCTCCTTCCACTCCATTGAATTCTCTTCAATCCATTTATGTTTATATTTTCTTAAAAGTCAGTGTCCTGTGGATGCACCTGATGCTGGGACTCACCATGCCACATCCATGCATGCACATATGAAAATTTGGTCATATTCATTCCTGTTTGTCCCTTTTTCCATCCTTCTTTCTCTTCCTCAATCACCTCCATCTATCCTACTAATCTTTCCTATATTTTGAAGAAATTCTTTCTCTTTTTTTTAATTTCTTTCTTTAAAAAAAAAACAAAAAACCCTTACTTTGGATTAGTTTCTGCAGATCAGAGAAAAAAATTGACCTTTGACTTTGGGGGACTGCTTTATTGTGCTTAAAATGATAGTTTCTAGTTTCATCCATTTACCAGCAAATGCCATAATTTCATTCTTCTTTATGGCCAAGTAATATTCCATTGTGTCTATATACCACATTTTCTTTATCCCCTCATCTGTTGAAGGGCACTTAGGTTGTTTCCATAACTTTACTACTGAGAATTGTGCTGCTACAAACATTGATGTGGCTGTGTAACTGTAATATGCTGATTTTAAATCCTTGGATGTATACTGAACAGTGGGAAAAATGGGTCAAATGGTGGTTCCATTCCAATTTTTTGAGGAATGTTTACACTGCTTTCCAAAGAAGTTGCACTAATTTGAAGTTCTACCAACAACATTTTCTCCATATCCTCACAAACAATTAGTATTATTTGCATTCTTTTTTTTTGGCAATGCTGGAAAATGAACCTAGGGCCTCGTGCATGCAAAGCAAGCACTCTACCAATTTAGCTACACCTTAAGCCCCTATTATTTGTATTCTTGATAATTGCCATTCTAACTGGAGTGAGATGAAATATCAAAGTGGTTTTGATTCACATCTCCCTAACTGTTTGAGATATTGAATATTTTTCATATATTTTCTGACCATTTTTATTTCTTTTGAGAAGGATCTGTTTATTTCTTTTGCCCATTTATTCATTATTTGTGTTTTTGGTGTTAAATTGGTGAGGTCTTTGAATATTCTAGATATTAATGCCCTATCTGAGGAACAGGTGACAAAGATCTTCTTTCATTCTCTAGGCTTTTTCTCCATGCTCTTGTTTCCTTTGCTGTGAAGAAGCTTTATAATTTGATGATATCCCTATCCCACTCATTGATTTTTGATTTTTATTTCTTGCACTTTAGGAGTCTCATTAAGGAAGTCAGTTCCTGTTCTGACATGTTGGAGAGTTGGGCCTAGATGTTCTTCTAGTATGTTCAGGGTTTCTAGTCTAATTTCTAGGTCTTTGATACACTTTTAGTTGACTTTTGAGCAGGGTGAGAAATAGGGGTTAAAATTTCTTCTACATGTGGATTTCCTGTTTTCCCAGCACTGTGTGTTAAAGTGGCTATCTTTTCTCTGATGTATGTTTTTGGCACCTTTGTCTAGTATGAGATAACTGTATTTATGTGGGTTTGTCTCTGTGTCTTCTCTTCTACTCCACTGATCTTTATGCCTGTCTTGGTGCCAGTGCCAGGCTGGTTTTTCTTTCCTTTTTTTTTTTTCTTCTTTAAAATTTTTATAAATTTTATTTTTTATTTTTTTGTATCAGGAATTAAATCTAGAGGCATTCAAACACTGAGCCACATCCCAGCTCTTTTTTATTTTTTATTGTCTAACATGGTCTTACTAAGTTGCTGAGGCTGGCTTTGAACTTGCAATCGTCCTTCTTCAGCTTTCTGAGACACTGGGATTACAGGTGTCCAGCACAATGTTGTTTTTGTTACTATAATTAGTAATAAAATGTTACTAATCTGTATAATTTGTAGTATAATTTGAAGACTGGTATTGAAATGCCTCCTATTTTGCATTTCTTGTTAAGGACTACATTAGCTATTCTGGGTCTCTTATTTTTCCAAATGAATTCTATGACTGCTGTGTCAACTTCTGTGAAGAATGTCATTGGAATTTTGATAGAGTTTATATTGAATCTGTATAGCACTTTTGGTAATATGACCATTTTGACAATATTAATTCTGCCTATCTAAGAACATGGGAGATCTTTTCATCTTTTAGATCTTCTTAAATGTCTTTATTTAGTGTATTGTAATTTTCATTTTAGAGGTCCTTTACCTCATTTGTTAGATTGATTTCTAAGAATTTTATTTTTTGTGGCTATTGTGAATGAGATAGTTTTCCCAATTTATTTTTCAGGAGATTCATCATTGGCATAGAGGAATGTGAATGATTTATGAGTGTTGATCTTATATCCTGCTACTTTGCTGAATTCTTTTATGAAATCTTCTGGTGGTGTTTTTTGGGTAGTCTTCTAAATATAGGACCATGCCATCAATAAACAGGCATAATTTCAGTTCTTCTTTTCTATTTATATTACTTTAATTTTCTTCTCTTGACTGAGTGCTCTGGCTGAAGTTTTAAGGACCCTATTGAATAATTTTAGAGGAAATGTTTCAAATTTTTTCTCCATTCAGTATAATTTTGGCCTTAGCTTTACAATATATTGCCTTTAAAATGTTGATGTATCTCTAGTTTTTCTAGTGTTTTAAACATGAATGGGTGCTATATTTTATCAAATTCTTCTTCTGCATCTATTGAGATAATCATACAAATTTTTGTCCTTAAGTCTATTTATATGGTATGTTACATTTATTGACTTCTATATATTGAACTATTCTTGCATACCATGGATGAAACCCATTTGATGACAGTACACTATATTTTATTAATGTGTTTTTGTATGCAGTTTGCTGATACTATATTAAGAATTTTTGCACCTTGGTTCATCAAAGATATTGATCTGAAGTTTTCTTTCCTTGATATGTCTTTGTCAGGTTTTGGTATAAGGGTGATACTGGCTTCATGGAATGTGTCTGGCAGAGTTCCCTCCTATTCTATTTCATGGAATAATTTGAGGAGGATTGGTATAAGTTCTTCTTTAAAGGTATGAAAGAACTCAGTTGAGAATCCATACATTCCTGGGCTTTTATTTGTTGAAAAGTTTTGGATAACTGCTTCAATTTAATTACATGATATTAATGTTTAAATTTTCGATATCATCATGGTTCAATTTGGGTAGGTCATATGCTTCTAGTAATTTGTAAATATCTTTGAGTTTTCTACTATTTGGAGTATAAATTTTCAAAATAATTTCTTATGATCCTATGGGTTTCAGTAGTGTTTGTGGTGATATTTTTTTTTCATCAATAATTTTGTTAATTTAAATGTTCTCTTTCTTTTGGTAATTTTGACTAAGGGTTTATCAATCCTTTTCTTCTTTGTTATTTTTAGATATACATGAAAGTAGAGTATATTTTGACATATTATACAAACATGGAGTAAAACTTCCCATTCTTATGGTTGTACATGATATGAAGTCATGCTGGTCATATATACATATATGAACATAGGAAGGTTATATCCAATTCATTCTCCAGTATTTCCTATTCTGATCCCCCTGCCCTTCAGTTCATTATGCTTTGTCTAATCAACAAACTTCTATTCTTTACACACCCCCTTGTGTTTTAGCATCCGTATATAAGAGAGAACATTCAGCCTTTGGTTTTGAGAACTGGCTTATTTTACTTAGCATGATAGTCTTCAGTTCCATCCATTTACAGCAAATGCCATAATTTCATTCTTCTTTATGGCTAAGTAATGCTCCACTGTGTATATATACCACATTTTCTTTATCTGTTGAAGGACACCTAGGTTTGTACCATAGCTTAGCTATTGTGAGCTACTATAAACATTGATGTGGCCACGTCACTATAGTATGCTGATGTTAAATCCTCTGGGTATATGCCAAGGAGTGAGATAAATGGGTCAAATGGTGGTTGTATTCCAAGTTTTCTGAAGAATACTTCTTTCCAGAGTGGTTGCAACAATCATCAGTTCCACCAGCAATGCATAAGTGTACCTTTTCTCCCACATCCTCACCAACATTTATTGTTGCTTGTATTGTTGATAATTGTCATTCTGACTGGAGAGAGATGAAATCTCAGTGTAGTTTTAATTTGCATTTCTCTAATTGCTAGAGATGTTGAACAATTTTCCATATATTTGTTGACTGATCATATTTCTTCTTATGTGAAGTGTCTCTTCAGTTCCTTAGCCCATTTATTGATTGGATTATTGGGATTTATTTATTTTTTTGATGTTGAGTGTTTTGAGTTCTTTATGTATCCTGGAGTTTAAGGCTGTATCTGAAAATTAGGTGGCAAAGATTTTCTTGCATTCCATAGGCTCTCTCTAAATGTTCTTTTTTTTTTTTTTGGTACTGGAGATTGAACTCAGGGGCACTCGACCACTGAGCCACATCCCCATCCCTATTTTGTGTTTTATTTAGAGACAGGGTCTCACTGAGTTGCTTAGCACCTCGCCATTGCTGAGGCTGGCTTTGAACTCACGATTCTCCTGTCTCAGTCTCCCAAAGTGCAAGGATTACAGGCATGCACCACTGCACCTGGCTTCTCTTCATATTCTTAATTGTTTCCTTTGCTGTGAAGAAGCTTTTTAGTTTGAATCCATCCGATTTATTGATTCTTTATTTTACTTCTTGCACTTTAGGGATCTTGTTGAGGAATTCAGTTCTTAAGGCTACATGATGGAGAGTTGGGACTATTTTAAAGGTTTTATACGTCTTGTTTATCCTTTCAAAAAACCAACTATGAGTTTTGCTGATATTTTTTATTATTTTTTTTACTCTCAGTTTCTTGATTTTGGCTGTGATTTTAATTATTTGATGTCTTCTGCTGATTTGGGGGTTGATTTGTTCTTCTTTTTCTAGGACCTTGAGATTTATTTTGTGTCTTTCTATTCTTTTCATATACAAACTCAGTACTATAAACTTTCCTCTTAGAACTTTATTCATACTATCCCAGGAATTTTGATATATCACTATTCTAATTACTTTTATGATTATTTAAATTTCTCTTCTGATTCCTTCTGTTATACATTCATCATTCAAAAGTGTATCATTTAATCTCTACATGTTAGAGTGATTTCTTTTTTTATATTATTATTGGTTTCTAATTTTATTCAATTATAATCTGATAGTATGCAAGGAATTAACTCTATGTTTTAAATTTGCTATAACTTGCTTGGTGATCTAAAATATGGTCTATTTTAGAAAATGTTCCATGTGCTGCAGAGAAAAAAGTTAATTAGGTCATTGATGGATGAAATATTCTATAGATGTCTGTTAGGTCCATATTGATAATTGTTTTTAATTCTGTATAATATTTACTTAGTTTGTGTCTGGCTGATCCATCCAGTGGTGAGTGAGGTGTGTTAAAGTCACCCAGTATTTTTGCGAGTAGTCTGATTAATATTAAGAAGGGTTTGTTTTATGTATGTAGATGCACCATTGTTTGGGGCATAAATATTTACAAGTACTATATCTTGTGGTTGTATAATTGACTTAAGTAGTATAAAATGAACTTTTTGTGTATTCTGATTAATTTTGTTTTGAGATCCACTTTATCTGTTATGAGAATAACTACACCTGCTTGTTTATGAGTACCATTTGAATGTTATATTTTATCCCATCCTTTCACCTTTAGTCTGTGAATGTCTTTGTGTGTGTGTGTGTGTAAATTTTTTCCAGACAAAATATTGTTGAATCTTTCTTGTTAATTCAATATACCAATGTATGTATTATGATTGAATAATTTAGAACATCTACATTTAATGTTATTATAGAGATATAATTTTTATTTCCTGCTTTTTTAAAAATTTCTAGTGTTTAAGTTGAACTTGATTATCCTTTAATGGGCTAGTTTTCTAGTGTAATTGCACCCTATGCTGGTTTTTGTTTAAATTTTTCATTTCTTCTTCATTAAATATTTTATTGAGTATGTTTTTTAGTGCAGGCTTTCTAGTTATGAATTATTTTTGTTTTTTTCATGAAAGGTTTTTATTTCATCTTCAATTCTGAAGCTTAATTTTACTGGTATAGTATTCTTGTTTGACATCCATTTCCTTATAGAATTTGGTATATATTATCCCAAGCCTTCCTAGCTTTTATGCTCTGTTTTTATAAATCAGTTGATATACAGATTTTTTACCTCTAAATGTAACCAGCTGTTTTTCTCTTGCAGCTTTTGAAATTCTAACCTTATTCTGTATGCTTGCTATTTTTATTATAATATGCCTTAAAGTGGTTCTACTATGATTTTATATTTGGACTCCTATATGCCTGTTATATTTGAATTTCCATCTCATTCTTAAGGTTTGGAAATTTTTCTGATATTATTTAATTGAAAAGAGTATGTATCCATTTAGCTTGTATTTAAGAACCTTCTCTACCCCAATAATTCTTAAATTTGGCCTCTTGATTTAATCCCAGATTGTTTAAATATTCTCTTCATGGCCTCTTAACATATTTTCTTTATTATCAACTTTATTTTTAAAAAATCTGTACTTGTCGTTGAGGCCTGAAAATATGTCTTCAAAGAGGTCTAATTTATTAGTGATTCTTTCCACTGAATTTTTTATTTCATTTATTGTGTTTTATTTCCAGGATTTTCCTTTGGTTCTTTTTCAGAATCTCTATTTAATGAAGTGCTTTCACTTCCTATATTTTCTCTCTAATTTCATTCATATCTTTTTTTAGCTCATAGAATATTTTAACTATGAACTTTCTAAATTCTTTCTCTGACATTTCCTCCACTGCAGTGTCAATAGAGTCAGTTGTTAAAGCATTATGGGCTGTTGAGGATGGTTTATTCCCTTGATTTTTCATGATGTTTGTATATCTAACCATCTATTGAGATAGTTATCAATTCTTCTTTTAAGTATGAAGTACTTAAAAGTTTTCCTTTTAAGTACTTCTTTTAAGTACTACTTTGTGAGCTTCATTCTTTTAAGAGCCCTTGGTTGGGCATCTAGATATTGACACTTAAATCAATATGTGATCTTTGTTGATTCCAATATCACCACCACTTTGATGGATGCCACTGAACCCTATTTACTATAATCACTTCAGAGCCAAGCCTTATACTATTCAACCTTATGAGAAACAAAAACTTGTTGATATTGTTTTCCATAGTTCCTCAAATTCAGGTATAAACTTGTAGTAAAGTTCTGAAATAGGTCATTAAATTAGTTATTATATTTATTAAATTTGACTGGGTGTGTTAGCAAACACCGATCATTCCAACACCTCAGGAGTCTGAGGCATGAGGATCACAATTCAAAGTTTGCCTCATCAATTTTGTGAGGCATTCAGAAATTTAATGAGACCCTATCTCAAAATTTAAAAAATAAAAAGGGCTGGGGTGTGGCTCAGTGGTTAATTACCCCTGGGTTCAAATCCTGGTATTCTGTCAAAATTACTAAAATTGCTATGACATTAAAGGATGAAAGGGGGAAGGAAATATTGGAATGAAATGAGAGGGAAAAGCCGGGCACGGTGGCACAAGCCTGTAATCCCAGCACTTAGGGAGGCTGAGACAGGAGAATCGCGAGTTCAAAGCCAACCTCAGCAACAGCGACACGCTAAGCAACTCAGTGAGACCCTGTCTCTACATAAAACACAAAATAGGGCTGGGGATTTGGCTCAGGGGTTTAGTGCCCCTCAGTTCAATCTCTAGTACCAAAAAAAAAAGAGAGAGAGAGAGAGAGAGATAGAGAGAGGGAAAGAGAAAGAGAAAAAGAAAGAAAAGATAGAAAAGAATAATTCATAACAAGGCAGAAAGGAGGAATAGATGGATATTGGGTAATTGAAGTAGTGGGTAAGTGGGGTGTAAGAGGAGCAAGGTATAAACTAGATCTAGGAAAATAAAGATAGGAAGATTGATTCCAATTAATGCTTTAAACTATTAGATGAAATGCATTCAAATGAGTTGAAGGTACAATGTTGGCTATTAGGGGAACCACTATTATTCAAATTAAAGAATCATGTATATGTTCAAAGTTAACATTAGAGTTATTTATAGTAAACCATGCCAAGGTGAAGAAAATTCTTGTTGAATCTTGGTTTGAATTTCACTGGCATTTGGACATTTAGCAGATATCTATCATTCTTTGTCTTTGGATCCCTCTAGAGTTGTTGGGGTACAGGATCCACTTCCCTAGTTTCTATGGACCTCCTGCTGGCTGGTTCTGGTTTGTCACCTCAGGGGCTTGCAGCTGATTGCTGGGAGGGTGCAGTATTGTGGCTTGGCTTATTCTATTGTGTGCAGGATTTCAGAATGCAGGTTCTGGAGTGACCTCATGATTGCTGTGGGTCACTGGGTACCTGTCAACCCTTATGGCTGTTTGTGAGTATAGGATGACTGGTTATGGATTTTCCATGAGTGTTCTGTAGGCAGAAGTATTCCTCTGGCCAATGTTCCTTTCTGAGTTATTGTAGTAAAAGGACTCAGATTCACCTGGGTTCAACTTTCCACTGTTCCCAGTTGTGAATGATGGGCCTGTTTTCCCTCTGTTCACTATGACTGATGCAGGGTCAAGCCAGTGTCCAAACAATGCACTTTCATTCACCAGATATGCCAACAGGTGAGGTTGGGAGCCAGTTAAAGCTGGGAGCAGCCACTTCCTGATGCCTTGGATCAGGTAATTTTCCACCTTAACTGATCTCCTTCTGATTGTTTGCAGATTCCTACTGCTTAAGTATCCTGGTGTACTCAGGAAAGTCCTCTTAGTAGCCTTTTGCTTGTAGCTGCCACCATCCAGGAATCAGATTTCTATGTGACTGACTATTCTGACAGCTTCCAGAGGACAGTCCCTAGGCTTGCTAGGGTGCCTCCTTCAATGTCACTTGTTGGTGCTGGTGTGGTCCTGATGGATCTACTTTCCTCTGCTATGAAACAAAGCTGCTTTGCTGCCCTGTAACTGTCTGGGTTGGATGCTTCATGGAGCTCTTTGCCGTTGCCTGGGTCACAGAGGTTGAGCTGAGTATTGGGTTAGGTGCATTTCCCAGCACAAATCCACTCCACCACCTTCCTTGTTTATGGTAAGGGGGAGAGGGAGGGGCTTTAGCAATTTTTGGTTAGTTATGGTCCCTGTAGAAGTTCTTTCTGGTCAAATTCTTAAGGGGTCCCACTGCAGGGGACTTCCCTCTGGTTGAATTTGTAGCTGTCTAGGTATGGGGAGATACCATGCTGACTGGTCAGCTGAGGTCTCCACAAGATGGCTGAATACTCCTGGCTCAGCTTTCTTCTTTTTTAAATTTTTGTTAGTTGTAGATGGACACAACATCTTTATTTTATTTATTTATTTTTATGTGGTGCTGAAGATTGAACCCAGTGACTCTCACATGCAAAGCAAGCACTCTACCACTAAGGTACAATCCTAGCCCCTCAGCTTTATATTCATGATTTGGTTTTAAGCTGTTTCATTGTTTTAAGGATACTACTATTCCCATCACACCTTAAATTTTATCTGCCTTCCCAGATGTTTTTAAGTGAGTAAATTTAAGAGATTTTCTGCTCCTTCTCTATTCCTTTTTGTCCTTCTTTTCCTCCTTCTCCACCCTGTTTCAGGTTCAGGGTTATGGATCTTTGCACTTATTTTGTATGGTCGTAACTAATCTTCTAAGTCTCTCCAGGTCTCATACTATATTCTTTTGAGTCTTAGGGCATTTATTTTTTCACTATCCTCCTCTCAATTCTGCATTTTCCTTCACTGTCTCCTTTCTGTATTGTGAGGAGATCAGGAATTGTTGCCTAGCTCTCTTCTTTCATCTTGAAAATCCATTGTGTTGTGTTTCTGTTTTATAATATATTTTCAGTTGTCAATGGGTCTTTATTTATTTATATGTGGTACTGGGAATCGAACCCAGTGCCTCATGCATGCTAGGCAAGTGCTCTGCCACTGAGCCACAACCCCATCCCTGTGTAGTGTTTTAATGAAGAGAGAAAAGAAAACCTCAAGGACCCCATCTAAATCTCTTTTTATAGGTATCTCAAGTCACTTTAGCACTAAGCTACATCCCCTGGCCTTTATTTTTTAAATTTTGAGATAGGGTTTCACTAACTTGCTTAGGGCTTGCTAAGTTGCTGAAGCTGGCCTCCAACTTGAGATCCTCCTGCCTTAGCCTCCTGAGTTGCTGGGATTACAGGCATGTATCACTGTGCCTGGCTGAATCTTAAATCTTAATGAAGATATGACATGGGGATTCTCTCTGGGGCCTTATAGTTATCCATGAGAACTATTATTTCATACTTGAGAATACTAACTGGTAACTGATTTAGGATAGCTGCCACTTAAACTACTATCGTAGAGTTATCAAGTACGTTGTTCCTAAAGCTAGGACTTAGGCTGCTGCCCATGGCCCAAATAAGTACAGTTATTTATAAAGCAAGACTTTTACACAATTCAGGTTCTTACCTTATATTGAGGGACTGGGGTATATCTTTATATGCTTTCTGTTGCTATAACAAAATACTATAGATTGTGAATAATGTTGTTTTTATTATTGGCTTCTGAAGGTAATTCATTTTATTTTTCTAGGCCTTTCTCTGTTTCTCTTTCTAGGAATGAGTCAGACTTAAGTTCAAATTATGAAATTTCTCAGAGAAAATAATTACTAAAGTTTGTGGGTACATATTAGACCATATTTTTCCAACTATAATTTTAAACTAAAAATGAAAATTACTACATTGGTTCGTAGGGTTTCTGTTCCCACCCTCCTCTTAACATGGCAAGAAGGAGAAGTATCAATATGTCAGATGTTAAGATGAAGTACAGATGGATTTTGGCCACTGGGAATGACCTCCTTTGAAAATTCTTCTCCCTGTTTTTATCACCTCATTCTTTCCTGGGATTCTTTCAAGTTCCCTCTTTCTCATCCTCCTTTGTTGGTTCATCTTTCCTCTCCCTATTCCTGTATAAAAAGTGTCCCGATTTACGTTTTTCACAAATAAGTATTCATGGTCATATGTGATAAGAGGCTTCTTTAGACACATTTGCATAATGTGTTTCCCAGCCTGAATTTTTACAGCTATTAAAACTGGCAATGAATTTGAAGTAATTTACAGACGAACTGTGGGCTACTGTGTTTTGTCATTGAGGTGCAGAACTTTAAGACTTTAAAGTTTAAGACTACATAGCTAGGAGAAGGCTGCACATTTTCAGGTAAAAATTAAAACACCTATCAAGAGCATGTTCCTGAATGAAAACTCATTTTATCTGCTTCCATAAGTTAACCTAGGGAATGCCAAATTAGAGGAATAAGATTTTCCTAATATTGTTTTGGGATCAAGCAGTATCAAGTAAACAGTGGCTCTCATTGCTTGTCAGTGGTTGATTTTTGTTTACCAAAGACAAAATAGACTAGTGGAACTAAATAATCAAATTATAATTTTTTTCTTTAATTTGTTCTAATTAGTTATACATGACAGTAGAATGCATTTTGACACATCATACTTAAATGGAATATAATTTCTCATTCTTCTAGTTGTACATGATGTAGGATCACACTGGTCATGCAGTCATATACGTATATAGGGTAATAATGTCCAATTCATTCTACTATCCTCCCTACTCTTATACCCCTCCCCTCCCTTCATCCCCTCCTACCTAATCCAAAGTAACTCTATTCTTCCCTAGCCCTTCCTCATATTGTGAATTAGCATCAGCATATTAGAGAAAACATTCAGCCTTTGGTTTGGGGGATTGGCTTATTTCACTTAGCATGAAATATTCTAGCTCCATCCATTTACTGGCAAATGCCATTATTTCATTCTTCTTTAAGGCTAAGTTATATTCCATTTTGTGTGTGTGTGACATTTTCTTTATTTATTCATTTGTTAGAGGACACCTAGGTTGGTTTCATAGTTTAGCTCTTGTGAAGTGAGCTTCAATAAACATTAATGTGGCTGCATCACTATAGTATGCTGATTTTAAGTCCTTTGAGTATAAAACAAGGAGCAGGATAACTGGGTCAAATGGTGGTTCCATTCCAAGTTTTCTGAGGAATCTCCACACAGCTTTCTATGCTCCTTAATGGGCCAAATTAATATTGTCAAAATGGTCATACTACCAATAGTTTTATACAGATTTAATGCAATTCCTATAAAAATACCAGTGACATTCTTCATAGAACTAGAAAAAGAAATCATGAAATTCATTTGAAAAAATAAGAGACCCAGAAGAGCCAAAGCAATCCTTACCAAGAAGAGTGAAGCAGGAAGCATCACAATACAAGACCTTAACCTTAAACTAGACTACAGAGCCATAGTAATAAACATGGCAGGGTATTGGTACCAAAA
Source organism: Geosciurus inauris (assembly GCA_004024805.1). NCBI lineage: Eukaryota > Metazoa > Chordata > Mammalia > Rodentia > Sciuridae > Geosciurus > Geosciurus inauris. The sequence goes on from PVHX01023978.1 coordinate 17,234, forward strand.
TTGGTACAGAATAGAAGGCACAGAGACAAACCCACATAAATACAGTTACCGTATACTAGACAAAGGCACTCAAAACATTTACTGGAGAAAAGATATCTTCTTCAACAAATGGTCCTAGGAAAACTAGAAATCCATATGTAACAAAATGAAATTAAGTCCCTATCTCTCACCCTGTACAAAACCCACCTCAAAGTGTGTCAAAGGCTTAGGCACTAGAACAGAGACTATACGTGTAATAGAAGAAAAATTAGGCCCTATATACACAATGGAATATTACTCAGCAATAAGAGAGAATAAAATTTTATGGCATTTGCAGGTAAATGAATGGAGTTGGAGAATATCATGCTAAGTGAAGTAAGCCAATCCCAAAAATCCAAATGCCAAGTGTTCTTTCTGATAAGTGGATGCTGATCCATAATGGGGGAGAGGATAAGGGAAGAATGGAGAAAATTTGGTCAAAGGGAGGGAGGGGGAGGAGGCATGGGGGCATAAAGATGATGGAATGAGATGGACATCATAGCCCTAGCTTCATGTATGACTGCATATATGATGTGATTCTACATCACGTACAACCAGAGAAATGAAAAGTTGTGCTCCATCTGTGTACAATAAATCAAAATGCATTCTGCTATCATGTATACCTAAGTAGAATAAATAAATTTTAAAAATAAATAAAAAAGAAAAATTAGGCCCAAATCTTCACTCTGTTGGCCTAGGATTTGACTTCCCTAACAAGACTCCTAAAGCACAAGAGTAAAATCAAGAATCAATAAATGAGATAGATTCAAACTAAAAAGCTTCTTCTCAGCAAGAGAAGAGAGAACCTACAGAATAGGAGAAAATTTTTACCATACATACCTCAAAGCATTAATTTCCAGGATATATAAAGAACTCAAAAAACATGACACCAATAAAACAAATAACCCAATGGATAAATGGTCTAAAGAACTGAACAGATAATTCAACAAGAAGAAATACAATTGATCAACAAATATATGAAAAAAGTGTCAACATCTGTAGTAATTAGAGAAATACAAATCAAAACTAAGATTTAATCTCACTCCAGTCAGAATGGCAATTATCAAGAATACAAGCAATAATAAATGTTGATGAGGATGTGGGGGAAAAGGTACACTTATACATTGCTAGTTAGACTGCAAATTGGTGGAACCAAGGTATAAAATTTAAAATGATATCGGTAAATAAAAATAAAAATGAATACCCACTTATTACCTACTTTTCTAACAGGAAACTTTCACATGTAACAAAATGAAATCTATCTGTGAATAGGTCATTAATAACTTGATAAAGTCTTTAGTACTTACTTTCTACCTTTATAGGTGATTACACCAATAGCACTACATATCATTTATATACCATTTAATACAATTTTCAAATATTGGAATATATTTTTGATATATGTGTTATGATGAAATTTTAATAAAATATATTCTCCATGTCTCCTGCCATTTATTTTTATCCACCTTTTTTCCATATCCCTACATAATCTTTCAGCTTCAACCTGAATCATTGTAATTTAAGACAATGTCAAAGTCTCATCAGTATTGTTCTGTCTGCTTAAGAAGCGGTGCCAAATAGCCTTGGAAAACTGGCAGAGTTTAAGGTGAAATCTATAGATGTTGACAGAGATTAATCAAGGTAGTCTCTAAGAAGTAGATGGCTGTCTAACTCAAAGACATTCTTTTTACTTCTGAATTTTGAGATACTACCATTCATTCTTGTGATAAATTGTCTTTGTAAGTGGTGCAACAATGGGAACTTGAGCAAGTACAAATGAACCAGTCCAGTTTTGTTGTTTACCTGGAATATTATATGCCCTTTTCCAAATGTCCTTAAATGCTATTTGTGTTATTATACCATAACTCCCCAAACAATGAGACATGAAACAAACATTAGTAAGCCAAAAATGGTTGTGAAAAATCCTACTTATTTTTTCTATTTGACTTCACATAATTATAAGAATTATCCTACCAAATGAAGGTTTATACTTTCATATACACAGAGAATTAGGAGAAAGTTATCTTGGGTTAGAGAGGCCATTACCTGACATGGGAGAGGAAAAAAACCTAGTGGCTTTGACTTCAGAATCATGGAATAGGTGTGGTATTATCAAAATTTCATTGCTATAAAACATCTTGCTTTATCTGACACTGTTTGTAGATAATCTCTCTCTTTTAAAAAATGTTACATGGTGTCTTAAAGTGAGAAACTATGTTTTTCTTTCTTGAAAAATTTTAAACCCATATTTTGTTCAATAGATTATATTTAATAAAAATAACTTTAGAAGGTATGATTTATTTGAATTATTCTCATGCTTTTATGTTTATCCAACTTGGATATCCATACACATTTATATATTCATCAATACATGATGTTGACAGACTTGGTAGGGTTCCACATGGCTAATTCATTCACTGCATGTATTAAGTTTATCCACCTATCCATATTTGTGTATTCTATTTCTGGGCTAATATATACACAAGTTAAATATACAATTGCTGGAGAGGGGGAGATAGATAAACCTTAATATTTGCTAAGTATATACATGAGGAGAGGTGAAAGAGAGCATTGAATTAGAAAAGGAGTTCTAAATGAGATGACACAGATTAAGGGATAAGAGGTTTGTTAGAAGACAATACATTAGCATTTCAGTAGGAATGAAATTGGGTGTGCCAAAGCATTTTTGAAAGTCCTACCTTAACATTTCTTTTGGGATCAATATAATTATAACCTTACCTATAATGTCAAACCCCAATTGATTTTCCCAAAAGCTAATGGAATAATTTTTCAAAAATCAAATTTTATAATATTACTATCAAGGTTACAAATTTCCAATAGTTCCCTATAAAAATTGGAAGAAAATAAAGTCTTTGTTAGTCCTGTTATGATTTTGACTCATGTTCTAGTAACCAAATTAGTAGATACTTTTTATAGATTTCAAATTTCATAAGGACATTAAATTATATTGATGGACTTCTTATAAATATTCCTATAAACCAAATAGCTGTATTTATTGTAGGACTATAGAACAAAAATATTTCTGTGAATCTGACAGCTGCACTGGCTAGAGGACTGTTGACAATATTGTGCATTGCATTGCATGTCCTTTATGTGAGGACTCTTGAAAGAAATACCTTCCATCTGATTCAGAAATAGCTGTATTTATTCTGAGGAGCTGTTTCACTTCTTATGTACATTCTTAATCATGTAACTGTGAGTCTACCTCTTTGGCCCTATGGATTTCTTAGACTCTAGAATATATTATCTTCCTTGAGGAAATGTTTAAGATTTTAAGACATTGACAAAAAAAAATTCTTATTTTTGTCCTTCATATTATATTCCCATTTTAATTTATCTTGACATCATTTTTGTATCTATTTTACTTTATTTCATATAGATATAGCATATGTCTTTAAAATTCACATTAAATCTTCTAAAAATATTGAAGGAAAGGAAGAGAGGGAGTGGTATATATCAATGGAAGGCAAAGGAAACAAAAGGAGAAAGTACACAGTCCTCTCAACTTCATAACTTTTTATTAATTTTTATTGATGCATTATAATTAGGCATAATATCAGTATTCACTGTGATATATCTGTATATGCACATAACTTTTAAAGAACAGAACTAAAGGGAGAAGAAGCCAACTATTGCTCTGTACTTAAAAACTTATTCTAGGCTTCTCCTTTCTCTTTCTGAAATAAATCTTTTATGAGACAACTTTTAAAGAATACAAACATGTCTTAACTTGGCAGATTAGCTGAAAGAAATGTTTTGTCTGTTGAAAATTTATTGGGGAGACAGTAACTTCCCATTTTCAGCCCAGGTGACTCAGTAGTTGCTCATCTGACCCCAAGAACCAGGGGAGTTCTCCTAGTTTGAGCTCAGTGAATTACAGCATCCAAACCCCCAAACAAAATCACTGCTTTGGAAATAGACTTATGACCTAAAGCTACAAAGTCAGAGGCATTTTGTAAGATTTTTGATGGAACTAATAGTACAAACAAGAATGAGAGGAGCATTGAGTTTCTGATGGTTCTTCAGCTTCCATTTGCAGAAGCCTTCGAAGTAGACCACAACTGAAGAATGAAGGGCTGAATGCAGTAATGGAGATAAAGTTAACCTAATGGAATTAGATTTCTGATTTATATAAGTCAAATATTTTCTTTATCACTTAAAATAGTTTGAGTTGAGTCTTTATCATTTGCAAACTAGTCAAAAATAGCAAAACAAATGTATAGGTCATCGATTCCAGCAGAAAAAAGAGATTTTAGAACTTAGTGATAGCCAACATTTAGAAGGCTTTTTTCTTCTCCCTGTTCAATGAACATCCTGTCATTCATAACCTTGATATAGAAGAATGAGCATGTATTTTTGATAATCTGTGAAATAAAATATTTCAATATTAATTTGGTTGTAACTCTGATATCCTTTATTCATGTATCCAGCTCATGAAAGGAAAAAAAAAATGTAACATTATGTTTTGAAATATATGACACAAATATTCGTTTGAAATACTAATAAGACTGACATTGCACCAAAAGATAAGGTAGCCAACTCTCAAAACAAAAAAAGTGAACAGAAATTAGATGTACCAATGTTAATTCAATAATAGAACTAAAACTATTAAAACAATGTTCAGCCATGTGCCGTGGTGCTTGCCTGTAATCCCAGAGGCGCAGAAGGATCTTGAGTTCAAAACCCAGCCTCAGTAATAGGAAGGCACTAAGCAACTCAGTGAGACCTTTTCTCTAAATAAAATACAAACTAGGGCTGGAGATGTGGCTCAGTGGTCAAGTTCCCCTGAGTTCAATCCCCAGTACCCTGCCCTCAAAAATGTTCTGGAATTTTGAACTGTAAGTGTACCTTTTTTTTTTTTTTTTTTTTTTTGGTACTGAGGATTGAACTCAGGGGTACTCGACCACTGAGCCATATCCCCAGCCCTATTTTTTGTGTTTTATGTAGAGACAGGGTCTCACTGAGTTGCTTAGCACCTCGCCATTGCTGAGGCTGGCTTTGAACTCGCGATTCTCCTGTCTCAGCCTCCCTAAGTGCTGGGATTACAGGCTTGAGCCACCGCGCCCGGCTATAAGTGTACCTTTTTATGGCATCTCCATATGTATGTATCTGATTCCATTATCCAAATGTAAGATCTGCCTTAAGATGGTGGTCATATATTCATATATATCTATCTTTATAATTTTACTCTTATGGATCATGGTCAGTGACAAAATCATAGAATCTTGAAATTAATTTTGGGAATCCTACTTGTATTTTCTAAGTGTTATATACTAAATATAAATGAAATACATGTATATCTAGATTATAAACATAGATTTTTCTAATGCCCTATATTTTCTCTCTGGTTTGAATTTAAAATGTACAGAGTACATTTCTTATCTAGGTAAACAGAGGACACAGAGCAAAACTATGCCTTTTCTAAATAGTGTTTCTTCTCCACCTAATAAGATTACCAAGAAGACAAAACACATGTGTGCAAAAAATTGGTGAAGCCTTTTCATTTTAATCAATTAGTAAGAAAATTAAATTATCCTTCTTTCCTATTTCACCCACCTACCTTCTTTCCTATAATCATTATAGTAATTCTTTCAAAATGGAATAAAAAGGGATAAAATAGTTGATCATTTCAAGTGCTGTTGGAGTTAAGTAATTTAGAACTCACAGAAATTCCACTGAGATAAAGCATCTGTAAAGTTTGTGCTCATGAGTGAGTTTCAAGGTCATATTGAGTCATTCCCTAACACTTGCCATATGTCCATGTCCATTTCTCAGCAAATCCACATAACATATGAACCTGAACACCTCCTTTTAATATCCCAAATTTATAGATATAGACTCTTCTGTTCAAGCCCTGTTTTATTTTTCATCTCTGCCACCTATGTGCTTTAAAAATCCTTTAATTCTACTCCCCATTTATCTTATTTTATAATTAGGCCCTTGAACTAGATACTATTTAATATGACATAGTAATACCCTCATCTACAGTTTCTCTTCTAAGGTGTAGCATTTATATTACAACAAAGGATTTAATTATTAAATTAGGCTCACACTAATAATAGTTCTTACCTAGCACCAAGCTATACTAATGATTCAAAGAATACAGGTAAGGATTAAGAAGAAATGGAAGACTACTTCTCTGGTACAGCCTACAATTATCAGTTGTTCATTTGCTGCTGAATTGTGATAAATCTTGTTTTGGATAAACAAATATTTTAGAGTTTTGGGACTCCTACATTTTATATGTGGTTAAATAATGCACACACACATACACAACACACACCAAAAAACTCTCATTTGACTATGCTCCAGCAAGCCATACTTATTGTTTATTTATATAATCAATCTAGGTCAGAAACAAGTTGATATGATAAGTAAGTAGATGGTAGAAATCATTCATTACTCATCCATGTAGGAAGGAATAGATTACAGGCCTCTGATTAACCCTAAGCACCTAATCTGAAGCCTAGAAGATATTTTCAGATTAATAACAATACTATAAGGAGCACCAATACTTTATCAAGCATTGTTAACACAAATTGAGGCTCACTGACAACCTAAGTATCCTTATAGATCCCAATTAGAAGAAATAATATATAAATAAACAATATAATGCATATTGAAAAAGCTGAAATGGATACCAAATAATTGAGGTAATAATGATGAGGGACAATTAAATTCTGACATGAGATTCCAAGTATTGTCTTGAAGAAAAGGTACTTGTAGTGAGTATCAAAGAATGACAACACCTTAGCTAAGGAGACAAGGGAAAATAGTCATTTCAGAATCAGAATATTATAAGGATAAAGGAAATAATATGTGCCTAAACCAAGCAATTTATCATACAAATACTTTGTTAAGAGAACAAACCAGAATTTATGAATGTGGTGAGAGGGGAAACATGTGAAGGGGGATGGGCCTAGATCTAAGGTTTGTATTTCCATTTTTCAACCTAGGGGAAACTGATGCAGAATTTCAAAGTCAGAAGGAACATATCATGTTTCCAATACTTTTTTAATTATTTCCATTTCAACTGCTTTTTGCATTTTCTACAAATACTCATTGAGAGCCAAGCACCATCATAGGGCTGATTTTACATTGAGTAAATGGGACAAAGTCCCTTCTCTATTTGATTTTGTAGACAAGTGAATAAGAATAAAGACAAAGTAAATAATACACATTGTTATAAAATATGAAGTTTGTGGCAAGCATCAACAAGGATCACTAAGAATAAATTTTGTAGGTTGGTATTTCTTAGGAGAATTTGTCAGTGAAGCTTTGTCTATGAAATTAAAATTCAAACTCATAAATGAAAGAAGAGTTCTTTATATATCCTGGAGATGAGTGCTCTATCAGATGTGTGTGTGGCAAAGATTTGTTCCCAGGATGTCGGCTCTCTGTTCACTTCATTGATTACTTCTTTTGCTGAGAAGAAGCTTTTTAGTTTGAATCCATCCCATTTGTTGATTCTTGATTTTACTTGTTGTGCTATAGGAGTCTTGTTAAGGAAGTATGGT
>PVHX01023979.1:0-24787 GCA_004024805.1 Geosciurus inauris
GAGGAGGAGGAGCAGGAGGAGGAGGAGAAGGAGCAGGAGGAAGAGGAGGAGCAGGAGGAGGAGAAAAAACGATGAAAAGGAGGGAGGGAGGGAAAACATCTATATGGAATGAGAAACTGTTGAAAATAAGAATATCAGAAAGGAAAGAGAGTTAGAAATAAGAAAAAGAGAAGAAAAATACTTAATCTGTCCTTAATTCAATACACACCATGTGCAATCCTAGATCAGGAGTCCAAAAACACAGTAAAACCTACTTGAGCAGCAGGGTAGCTCAGTGGTAGAGAGTACACCCAGCAAGGGCATTCTCTTAAAAGGAGACAGAGAGAGAGAGAGAACAATTATGTTTCATTGAGATGAGTTTATTTAGGGCTCCTGGTTTCAGAGGCTCAGTCCATGGCTGGCCGACGCCATGGCTCTGGCCCAAGGGGAGGCAGAACAAAATGGCGGAAGGGCCTGGAGGAGGAGAGCAGCTCAGGACGTGGCACCAGGAAGCAGAGAGAGCTCTGCTCACCAGGGACAGGATAGAGTCCCCAAAGGCACAGCCCAGTGACCCCCTCCTGCAGCCACACCCCACCTGCCTGCAGTCACCACCCAGTTAGTCCATTCAAGTGAGTAATTAAAATACCAGTTAATTAAGATTTTAGATGATGAGATCAGATACCAAGAAAAAGAGAGTGGTTTTGGAGCTGGAGCTTAGAGGTAGAGCAGTTGCTGGCATGCATAAGACCCTGGAATCCAGTCCCCAGCATAGAAGGAAAAAGAAAGAGAGAGCGGAGACAGAGAGAGAGAGAGAGAGAGAGAGAGAGAGAGAGAGAGAGAGATTGCATTATAGTAAGTCTGCAGAACCCCAAAGACAAATGGACCATCTTAAAAGTATCTAGAGGATAGAGGCAAAGTATCTATAGGAACTGATTTATTTTGAAGAGTAACAGTAAAGCAGATAGCAACAGAGGATCCCACAGGACAGAACAATGATTTGTTTTTGATGCATGAAGAAAATAGTTGCAAATTAGAATTCGGTGGGAAGATTCTTCAAGAGGACAATGTAAAAAAAAAAAACAAAAGAAAAGAAAAAAAAGAAAAAGAAAAAAGAAAGTCATCCTCAGGAGCCAGGTGTGAGGGACACACACCTGTAATCACAAGGGGCTGAAGAGGCTGAGTCTGAGAAGGTATTTCAGATCAACATTTGAATTTCTTAAGAGAATGGTCATGGAATAGAAGCTGGAAATAATAACATAGAGCAACATGGGGCCACTATGGGGAAATCTGATTAAGACTGATGGGGTAAGCTGGGCCTGGTGGTGCACGCCTGTAATCCCAGCACTTAGGGAGGCTGAGACAGGAGGATCGCGAGTTCAAAGCCAGCCTCAGCAACGGCGAGGTGCTAAGCAACTCAGTGAGACCCTGTCTCTACATAAAACTCAAAATAGGGCTGGGGATGTGGCTCAGTGGTCGAGTGCCCCTGAATTATCCACAGTAAAGAAAAAAAAATTGACAAGATAAAATACACATATATATTTCTGAGCACATTCCTGAAAAACAGAAAATCTTCCAAGCGGTCTCAGGAGATGACAAGATGCATCCAATGTGGTGCAAAGACACATCCGATAGCTCATGGTATGTGGAAACTAAGAAAGATGATTTTATGGAAGGAAAGGAGGAAGGATTTCTGGTGCTCCAGAGCACAGAAGGGGTGGTGATAGTTCATGAAAATCCAATATATATAGTTTTTCTCTTATTTTTGATACTGGGAATTGAACCAAGGGGTGCTTAACTATGGAGCCACACCTCCAGCCCTTTTTTAAAACTTTTATTTTGAAACAGGATCTCACCAAGTTGCTTAGGATCTCATTAAGTTGTGGAGGCTGGCAATCCTCCTTCCCTAGCCTCCCCAGGCAACCGCGGCTGGATCGTGCACGGGGATTACAGCTGTGCCCTTGTGACCAGCTTATGCATATTTTAAAATAATAAGAGAGGAGTTTGGAAGTTCTTAACAAAAACCGTTGTGGAAGGAGGTGGAAATGTCAGTCACCCCAGTTGGATTGGTGCACATGGGACTGAATTATCAGGATGGGTGATTGGAAGGGTGTAATTATTATGGGTCAACTAAAAATTTTTAAAAAGTGATAATAAAACAACAAAAGAATAAAAACAAGATAAAAGAATCCATGTTGTGTTTGTAGGGTTCTCCCCTAAAGAAAAAGGAGCAGAGGCTTTTAATATTTAAGGGGGGAAATCAGCAAGATTAAATCAAAACAATTCGCAGAAAAGGAAAATACAGAGGCGAATTACTGGAAAGCATGTGAGGGTAGAAGAAAGAAATGTAAGTCAGCAATTGGGAGAAGAGAGAAGTTCACGTGCGACTGGCTATCAGAGCTCACCTGGACCCAATGCATCCAAAACAGGAAAGAAGAAAGGGAGGGGAAATTGTTTCAGGAAGAAGATCCCCAAACAAAACAAAATCATGAGTGAGTATCAGAGCTCAGAAATAAAAACATGCAATTATACAGCAGAGCCAGACTGTCAGGGTGGCTTTGTTAACAACGAGAATTCCATTTTGCAACAACATAAAACGTCTACGTTGTAGCAGCTGAATTGAGAGGCCCTTCAAAAATGCAAAACGGAAATTTGGGGGAAAGGTTGGGAAACGGGAAGATACTAAACCATCTTGGAAAAACAGAAATAATTGACATATTTTGGTGACTGAAAGAACAACCAGGCAAATTGTCTTAAAATGATATAGCATGAACCAGGTACGGTGGTGCACAACTGTCATCCCAGCAGCTTGGGAGGCTGAGGCAGGAGGATTGCGATGTGGAGGCCAGCCTCAGCAACCTAGTGAGGTCCTAAGCAATTTGGCGAGATCCTGTCTTGAAATAAAAAAGGTCGGTAATACAGCTCAGTGGTAAAGCACCTCTGGGTTCAATTGTCATTCCCAAAAAAGACAAAAAGGGAAAAGGAAAAAAAATATATATATATATATCAAAACAACCTGATCCTATGCTTTGAATCATTACCGGCAGTTAGTTACGTACTAGAAAATGTAAAGCTTTGCCAAATAGCCAAACCATCAACCTCAAGAAAACAGGGTAAGAGACCAAGATGGGGAACAAAACAGCAAGACGTAAGGGCACTGCAGAACAAAAAAGTAAAAACAGAGAAGATGAAGAATAAAACCAGCAATTAACTTATTGGAAGGTAAATAAGGGGCTGGGGTTGTGGCTCAGTGGTAGAGCGCTTGCCTAGTATGCGTGAGGCACTGGGTTCGATTCTCAGCACCGCATAGAAATAAATAAAATAAAGGTCCATCAACAACTAAAAATATTTTAAAAAAAAAGAATATCCATAAAAAAAGAAATATAAATAAGAGTAACTCTGATTGGTTCTGTTGATACAAAGGAAAGCACATATGTATATTTGGGAATTTGAAAAAAATTTTAAACTACACTAAAAGCTTGCAAAAAAAAGGGTAAAAAACAAATAATAATTAGCTTGTCTATTTGATTAATTTGGAAATTTAAAACAAATGAAAAAACTCTTGTAATCATCCACTGAATATGAGGATAGTTTTTTTAATTACCTTGCATTATTGTGTTAACTTTGCCCCAAACCCAAGAGAAATGGGATTTATAAAATGATAAGTCAAGTTACTCATGGATAATATCCAGTAATGACTGCATGGTTCTTGGACTGGGTTCATCCCAACATATGAAGATGAATTAATATGGGAACGTAAATATATATTCTATATTCTAATGTATCTATGTATGTATCTCTACATGTGTATCTGTGAATTAAACAATGTGCTCAGGAGGCTGAGGCAGGAGGATCACAAGTTGGAGGCCAGCCTCAGAAACTTAGTGAGATCCTAAACAACTTAGGAAGACCCTGTCTGTAAATAAAAAATAAACAGGGCTGGGGATGTGGCTCAGTGTTTAAGCACTCCTGGGTTCAATCCCTGATAGAAGTGATGATAATGAGAATAATAAAGGAAGTGAGGACGTTTTTCTTATCTGAAAAATAATCCTGTTCAAACTAGGGATTATCGTATTGTGTAAATGTTAGAGACACAGCTTAAACTCAGAAATAAGAAAAAAAAAAGCCATAAATATTTTTGCGTGAGTTTTACCAGAGACTTTTGCAACTTCAAAATGAACAGAGAGAAATAAACCTACCCCAGGATAAGGCTGTTGGTTGCCAAATTAATGCTGAACAAAAACTAATGACATTTCATGTTTCAACAATAAAAGGAAATGAACATTGAACAGAAGAATCCTTGCAATGGATTTGCAAATGTTATTTCCCACAGATTAATTGAAGGAAAAATATACGGAATGTCTTTTCAGGACACTGTAAAAGATCACAGAGAAAAAGCTGAAGACACATGTACGTGGAGGGGTATGACGTTCACGCCTCAGTCTACTTAATGCCGAAGGATGTCCCGTGAGCTTAAACGGAGAGATTCCTTACGTTTTCAACTGAAACTTAGATGCTAGCTTTTCCATGGAGGAATCTGAAATTTATACACGAATCGAAGCGTCAAAATGAGCTCAGTCATTGGAAAGGAACAGAGAAAGTCTGCAATACCAGACGTGGTGGATTTTCATAAAATTAATATGAGAAAAATGACATAAAAACAAAGAAAACTTCAGGGAGACGAGGTGAATATGTTTTTCCGTAAATTATCATGTGACACAGGCGTAGTGAGGCACTCCTGTAATCCCAGGGATTCAGGAGGCTGAGGCAGGAGGATGCCAAGGTCGAGGCCAGCCTCAGTAACTTACCGCTGGTGCCAACATTAAAACTTTAGTATGAAATACTACATAAGGATAAAACTCAAGCCAGGCGTGGTGGTGCACAGCTGTAATCCCAATGGCTCAGGAGGCTGAGGCAGGAAATTGGCAAGTTGGAGGCCAGCCTCTGCAACTTGGCGAGGCTCTAAGCAACTCAGTGAGATCCTGTCTCTAAATAAAAAATATATATATAAAGGGCTGGGGAAGTGGCTCAGTGGTTGAGCAGCCCTGGGTTCAATCCCTGGTACCAATGCACAGGTATGCTTGAACGAGGGTCATCGTTTTTTTTCTGTGACATGCAATTTACTGGAGGGAGCATCTACATACCTTCCCAAGGTCCAGGGCACCAGACTTTCAAGTGAGTGGGTGAATTTGATCCACTTTAACTTTTAATAATGAATGGGCATATGTTCTATGGTAATGATTATTAATAAAGTAGAGCAATATCTACATACATCATACGCATCCTGCTCCTACCTACATGTTCCTTGATTGTTTTTCTTTTCTTTTTTTTTTTTTTTGGTACCAGGGATTGAACTCAAGGGCACTTGACCACTGAGCCACATCCCCAGCCCTATTTTGTGTTTTATGTAGAGACAGGGTCTCACGGATTTGCTTAGCACCTCGCCATTGCTGAGGCTGGCTTTGAACTCGCGATCCTCCTGTCTCAGCCTCCCTAGGTGCTGGGATGACAGGCGTGCACCACCGCACCTGGCTACGTTCTTTTCTTTCTGATCTATCCATTTTCTCTTTCATTCTTTCAACCATGTGTCCATCTACCCATCCATCCATCCATCTAAATATCCTCTACTGATTCTATCTACCCATCAACCCTACCTCCTCATACCCACAAAGACCAAAAACCCAAAGGTGAAATACCAGGGATGGAGAGGCTCCAAGGACGGTCTGAGTACCAGAAGCAACTGGAAAGCATTTAACTGATCCCACAATCTACGAAGAGCGATTCAGACAAAATGGCGGGGGACTGGAGACAGATGCCTGGTCCTGTCGGAAGACACCAAGTGGATGATAATGCATGATGGCGGTAGAAACATATGCTACAGGAAAAAGTATGTGGCTGGCCTCCAGGTCGCTGAGGAGAGATACTCCGGGTAAGAAGCCCATCTTTGGAGAATCCCATCGCTGCCTGCCAAAATCAGTGGCCATCCATCAGTGAATGCTGGGGGCTGAAAATGATTATGAAACTTACACAAACATGAGCAGATGCAGAATTTCATGTACCAGGACACAGGTACACAGCAGAGTAGGCACGCACATCCTTTCTTTCATGCATCCACATTTTTGACCATTTCTTCCTTTTTTCATGTAGCAATTTCCAGTGATGTCTTGATTTGGGTCTGAGTAGTTCCCCCAAAGCTCCCCTGTTAATGCTGATGTTCCAGAGGGGACATGATTGGACTGGGACCGCTGTGACCTCATCAGTCCATCCTAGTGTGGATGGACTGACTGGGGTCGCCGTGGGCAGGTGGGGCAGGGCTGGAGGAGGTGGGTCACTGTGGGTGTGCCCTGGAAGAACGTGTCTTGTCCTCCCTGTGTCCCAATCCCCCGTCTCTCTCTCCTTCCTGGCTGCCGTGAATGGACCAGTGTTTCTCCTCCATGCCCTTCCGCCATTTTGTTCTGCCTCACCTTGGGCCCGCCATGGACTGAACCTCTGAAACCATGAACCAAAGTCAACTTTTTCTCCTCTCCATGGTTCTGGGCAGTTATTTTGGTACCAATGATAAATAGCTGATAAACACGTGTGCCAACTGAGATGGAAATTATACCCATCAGTGCCAATAGCCATCACCACATGTGCAGGATGCCGAGCTTTGATGAAAAATACCACAGAGAGGACCAACATCCATAGTCCCTGATAATGCCGGCCAGCTGTAATGGAAATCGACGGGAATGACAGAATGGGACAATCTGAAGACGAGCTTTATCTTATTTTGAAGCCGAAAGCAGAGTAAGATGGACCAAGTAGCATCCGTGAGGACTTTCCTTTTGGAAAAGGACTTCATGGTATTTAAAGCTGGACTTTGCAAGGAGTAAGGAGAGAGACGTACGATGGTTTTTAAAACATGGGGAGATTAAATAAAACCTGTCTGAAATCACAAACAGAACTGGAAACACCTGCATTGTGATTTAGAGTTGATTTTTCGGGAGGAGGTGCTGATACAGGGGATCTAACCGAGGAGCTCTCGTGTGCTAGGCAAGCACTCTACCACTGACCTACATCCTTGGTCTTTTTCATATATTATGTTGAGACACAGTCTTTCTAAGTTGCTGAGGCTGGCCTCCAACTTGCCATCCTCCTGCCTCAGCCTCCTGAGTACGTGGGAATACAGGTGGGCACCACCACACGGTGCTCTGTGTTGTGATTTGTTCCAAGTTGTGATTTCCACACAGTAAAAGTAACTTCAAAAGCTCCGACCTCTGCTCCACTTCAAAGACACTCTCCAGCACACATTAAGTGACTCAGCACCTCCATCTTTTAGAGTGATTCTTCTCAACCTCAGTACCAGTGTCATTACGAGGTGGACGACCTCTGTTTTGGAAAGGCTAACCTGCCCATCAAAGGATGCTGAGTGGCATCTTGTACCAGGAACATCCTCAACATTCAGTTGGCACAGCCACTAGTCACTTCAAGCAAAGCCCAATGACCCTTGGGGAAGGAGGGGAGAGAAAAACATGTCACCAGCAGAGAGTAACAGCCTAGAACAGGGATTTTGAACCTGAATACTGAACACTTTGACCTAGAACTCAATTTTCCAGCATCAGCATTAGGAGCTTTAGGAATCTGATGACTTTTGGATACGGTGGGCTGTCCTGCCCATGGACAGGTGTCGAGCACCTTCACCAATTGGTACAAGTGGCTCTGTCAATTCCCAGTGGTGGCAGCCAGAGGCAAGTGTTCCTAGAAGGGTTCAATTACTTGATGCTGAAATCCAGGGTTATCAATGAAAGGAGGAGCTAGTCCGCCATGCAAGACCTGCTAAGAGAACGTGGGGATGGCCCTTCCATTTTTCAGCCATCAGCTCCTCCAGGCTTCACTGGGAACGGAAAAGAAAATGGTGGACGTTGAAGCTGACGGGGCAGGTCTGCTCACTAGAGGACAGAGTATATCAGAGCTAGGAGTACACGGACGATTTCCTTTCTTGGAAATTCTTAGCAGAGGGATACGCACCATGAGGGTGTCGGCCCAGTGCAAACAGCCTGTGACCTGCTGGCCAGACCCTGCAGCCTGCGCTGACCTTGATTCCCATCTGTATGCAGTAGACCGAACACAATGCAGAAATGTAGGATGGACATGAGTAAGTGTCTGTAGATGAATTGACCACCCATTGATAGGGATCCATTGATAGGGATCCAGGATTGGCCAAATGCACAAAAAAATCTGATTTGATATTAGCGATGCCCACTATTTTGGATAATTTGAATTCTTTGGGCGATATCTTTGATATTGTTCCCGTATGAACATTTATCCCTGTTCCTCCATGGATGGGTCATTCTTTTTCATAATCCTTCTCAATGTGTCTGTGGTTTGATATGATTTTCTCTACCGGTACTTGAATGGGTGCCATCCTGGGGTTAAGTAAGTGAATCTTACGGCCCAGAAAGGTACTTTGAGTGCATTAGGTGTTTCTAGATGCAGAAAGAAGTTGGATGTTGGTATGGTTTAGATCTGGATTGTCCCCTCAGATCTCATGGGCTGAAGGCTTGGTCCCCCATGCAGTGAGGTTCATACAACTGGAAAATGATTGGATCGAGAGGAATCAGATCTCAGTGATGGGTTAATCCATTGATGGGTTAATCCATTGATGGATTCATCCATTGATGGGTTAATCCACTGATGGGTTCAGCTTGAATGAACTATGGGGAAGAGATGGAAATTGTAGGAGGTGGGACCTCTTTGAAGAACGTAGCTCACTGAAAGCCTACCCTGCAAGAGTATTAATGGACCCCTGTCCCCTTCTCTCCGTCTCTCTCTGCTTCCCATGTGGCATGAGGTGAGCAAGTTCCTTGCACTATACCCTTCCGCCATTTTGTTCCGGGCCCAATACAACAGAGCCAGCCAACCATGGACTGAAACTTCTGAAACCATGAGCTAAACTAAAGTTTTCTTCCTCCAAGTTGTCTGTGTGGGGTATTTTGGTTCTAGTAAGGGACAGTTGACTAATTCAGAAACCTAAAAAAACTGAACTCTGTGGGGGAAAAGGCAGAGGGAGCTCTAAAGGAAGCAGGACACTCTGAAAGGAGGTACTTTGCATCAAAACCCAGAAGAAACGACTGAGAACACACTGGCCATGTCTGACTTTTTTCCACACCTACCTGCACAAACAGAGAATCGGAACCAGAGAGCTCACGTGTTTCGCAAGCAGGAGCCTGAGTTCTGTCCTGAGTAGCTGAAGAAATCTGACCTAAGTTAGGCCAAGTGTGGACCAAGGCTTGGCCAGATATTTAACAACGACCAGATGCCAGGCTTGAGCTACGGTGGGGATGTCAACTTCAAAAAAATGAGCTCGTGTGTATGCGGATGTCCTCGGGAGGGGCACAGACACGAGTCATAGTGCCCCCACGCACGAGCGTCCAAGGAGCTGTCTGCATGACGTCCATTGGGTTTCACATCAAAGAAGCCATGTTGGGCAAAGCAGGGTGGGCGAGGGGAAACCATCACAGCGAAAGCATCTCGGGATATCCTATGAGGGCACCAATACGTCAAATCGCGTGCAACCTCATTCGCCAATAAAAACATAATGGGGAAAAAAAAGAAGTGATATAATTCAGGGTACGGGTAGAGAAAATCACATAAAACTACAGATACATTCAGAGCATCCATTTAACACAGTTGACCTCGATGTCCTGGGTCTGGCCCCAGTACCAAAAAAAAAAGGAAGGAGGACCAGATAAAAAGCAAAAAGTATTTTCAGGATACAAGAGCTACTATCAGACCGGGATGAAAGACCAGCAGGCTTTAGGATGAACGTAAAAAATACCCTGACATTTCAACTAGCAAGGGACCCGCTGAGGTTCCTCACATCTCTTTCCAAAGCATATATTTGTTCCTTATTTTTTCCAAAACCTTTGCTTTTAATCCATCGGCACAGGGACTCAGCATGCACTCTGTGTGCGCGGACAGACCTAGCCATAATCCGTATTTCACCAAGGGCTAGAAGCCTTTGTCTTCCAGGTAAAGGTGTCTACGTGTGGCTCTTGCTTTTTCTTAGCATCTGTGCCTTGAATGGGTATTTAAGGGCATCCTATCCCGAGTAAAGCCAAGCCAGAGATGCGCCTGATAGTCACAATCCTTGCAAAGACTCCTTTAAAGTCCGACATGGCTTAGCGGGACCAGGTATGAAGACACGTAGAAGATCAAAAGGAAGCCAGGGGAGCTTACCCGCAACGGAACGGCTCCCAGACTTTCAGGTTTTGAGTCTCTCTGCTCAGGGGAGCCTCTCGAGGTAAATGTCCGATTTTGTGGCCTGTGACATCTTCCTTTTCCTCACAGATTTTGGGGTATTTCTGCCTGCTGGGTACAGATTTCTGTCATTTTTCTCCCTGCCCTGGGTCACTGAGGTGGTGGGGCATAGGAGATGTCAGGATCCACCTGCACTCAGCAGAGAAGGGCTGCAGGTGACTGGACAGGCAGGTATTGGAAACTTCGGGGTCATCACGGATAATCGCATGGATAGCACAGAAGATGGACACCTGGGGACTTTCTCGTGGGAATAACAGTCCAAACCCATTTTTAAACATGGAAACTGGGGCTGAGAACCTTCCATGGATAACAAGCAATACTCCATTTTTTAATGAATTTACTTTTACAGTTCTGAAGATTGAACCCAGGGTCTCATGCATGCTAGACCACTCCTCTGTTTCTGAGCTACACACACAGGAGTACCGGAGACTGAACCCAGGGGTGCCCTACCACTGAGCTACATCCCTGGCCCTTTTTATATTATATTTTGACATCTGGTCTTGCTAAAGTTGCTCAGGGTCTCACTAAGTAGCCAAAACTGGCCTCCAATTTGTGATCCTCCTGCCTCAGCCTCTCCAATACCTGGGGACCACCACACTGAGCTACTAGTAACATACCCTTAAATAGATACACAATTATTTTAAAAGATATTATTTTAAATTATTTAAAAATTATTTCACAATTATTTAAAAAGATTGAAATAGTGTGATGAGATACTCTGTTCCAAGCCTGACTGACTACAGCTTAGAGAAATCAGTGACACTTGAAATATTTCTAGTTTTTCCTGCAACTTTAGATGCTTGGGGGCAGTTCCATTAGCAAAAAGAGCCACATTCAGTGATGATTCTATGTCTATAGGTATGTGTTGGTGAGCTTTCTGTTGCTGTAACAAATTACTAGACAAGATGAATGTATAAAGATAAAAAAGGTTTGTTTGTTTTTTCACAGTTCCATTCCCTGATCATTTATCATTTTTGCTTTGGACATGCAGGGAGGAGGAAAATAGCTACCTCGTCACCAGGAAGAGAAAGACAGAAAAAGGGAAGAGGAAGAGAGTAGGGTCCCAATATCTCCTTCTAGGTCATGCCTCCAGTGGCCTAAGACCTCCTACCAGACCCATCCTCTTAAGGTCCCATCACCTCCAAATAGCATCACCCTTCAGACCCAGCATTTTGATCCATGGGCCACTGGGGAACATTCAACGTGAAAAATAAAAAAATGTCGCAATGTGTATGTAACATGTTACATACAGCGTATGCAACATAAAATGTTACATGTGTGTTTTCAAAAGCATGTGCACGCACACACACGCACGCACAAGAAGGCTTGGAAAATGTATGGATGCTTTAAATGCAGGCTTACAAATTCAGAGAAGTTACCCATACCTATTATATATCCTTGCTCCACATGTGTGTGTATATAAGAAGTTGTAACTATATAATACATCCATATATGTGTGTGTGTATCTTTTCATAAATAGATGGGAATTTTACAGATTATTGTCAGGGAAAAGACTTCTAAGGCATAAAGGCAAAGGAAATTGCACAAAATATGCTCACAAATTAACAGAATAAAAATGAAAGAAATACTACATGTCACACATCACCACTAAATTAGTATTTATAAAACGTGCAATGTACATATATACATATGTACACGCATATATATACATGCACATATGTATGTGTAGATATTTTACATAAGTAGATAAATATATGCAAGACATCTTAATCAAAAAAAAAACTAAATGAAAACTTTCTGTGATGCCCTTCAACAGATGAATGAAGAAAATGTGGTGTATATAGATATATATACATACACACAATGGAATATTACTGAGCCTTAAAGAAGAATGAAGTGACAGCATTTGCAAGTAAATGAATGGAGTTGGAGAACATCATGCTAAACAGAATAAGCCAATCCCCCAAAGCCAAAGGCCGAATGTTTTGTCTGATAGGCGGATGCTAATTCACAATGAGGGGAGTGGGTAGGGAAGAATAGGGGTGCTTTGGATTAGGCAGAGGATAGTGAAGGGAGGGGAGGGTCTGGGGTAGGAAGGACCATAGAATGGATCAGACATTATCACCCCACATGCACATATGCCTACATGACATGATTCTACATCCTGTCCAACCCGAAGGATGAGAAGTTACGCTCCACGTATGTAGGATGCGTCCGAGTGCCTTCCACTGCCAGGGAGAGCTCATCAGAACAAATTTCAAGCACGAGCGTGCACTCCATCATTTTCCCAGTTCTTTTGCTGAGCGAATGTTTCCTCCACCGTTCTCCTGAAATACACCAAGGCTTCGCTTTCCCCCAAAGGGCATCCCCCTGCAGACCGCAATCCTCTGCTTACGCCTGGAAGCAACTGTGAAGCAACTGTGGTGCTGTGGTGAGATTAGAACTCGCTTGGTGTGTTGGGGCGACCTTGCAAAGGCAGGGAGCAGGGCGGGTGCTGTCAGATTGGACCGTGTACCATTCCCGTGGGCGCGTGCGGAGCAGACAGGTGTGCAGGTTAAGGAACGCAGGCCAGACGATGCTGAGTGTGGAAGGAGAGCTCAGGAGGGACAGCTGAGAGGGCCAGGTGGGTAGGTGCACAGTGCAGAATGAGTGCATGTCATAGTCCAGGTACAAGGTGTCTCCCCAGCGCTCACGTGAGAGAATGCAGAAAGCTTGGAAGTGAAATGATTGAGTGATAAAAGGTGTAACCTACTCAGTGGATTAAGCCACTTGAATGGATTAATCCACTTGAATGGATTAACTGGGTGGTGACTGCAGGCAGGTGGGGTGTGGCTGCAGGAGGTGGTCACTGGGCTGTGCCTTTGGGGACTCTATCCTGTCCCTGGTGAGCAGAGCTCTCTCTGCTTCCTGGTGCCACGTCCTGAGCTGCTCTCCTCCTCCAGGCCCTTCCGCCATTTTGTTCTGCCTCCCCTTGGGCCAGAGCCATGGCGTCGGCCAGCCATGGACTGAACCTCTGAAACTGTGAGCTCCAAATAAACATTTCCTCCTCTAATTTGATCTTTCAGGTTTTTTGATCACAGCAATTAAAATTTGACTCACACTCCAAATAAACACACAGGTGCGCAAATACTCACCCCTCGGACTTCTCCGCCAAAGGGTATATATAATCTTGTTAAAGTTTTCTGTATTTTTCTGACTAGAGAAAATGGGAAAGGATAAAAACATCTTTCCTCCCATCTAGAACACACTGAAATATATTAGTCTCTTTCCATATTATAAAGCGAGCCCCATACGTCCAAAGTTCTATCGGTGAGTTCTACCAACAGTGGATGAAAACTATTTGGGAAAATTTGTGCTTGTTTTGAACATGTACAGATTTCTTTCTTGTAATTTCCTCTCATTAATTTGTTGTCATCAATTTTATAAAGAATTCCAAATAGTAATATATATATATATATTTTTTTTTTTTTTGGTACTGGGGATTGAACTCAGGGGCACTCGACCACTGAGCCACCTCCCCAGCCCTATTTTGTGTTTTATGTAGAGACAGGGTCTCACTGAGTTGTTTAGGGCCTCCCTTTTGCTGAGGCTGGCTTTGAACTTGCAATCCTCCTGCCTCAGCCTCCCAAAGTGCTGGGATGACAAGCGTGTGCCAGCCTCTAAATAGCAAATATCGACACCACATGTACATGTTACCAGGTATTATCAATCACTGAGACATGAGTACAGTTGGGTGGCTCCTGAAACCAATCCACTGAGGATACTGAGGGACAGCTATTCATGCATTTAAAACTAAGATATGGAGATCATATACTGTACACTGCCTGGACTTGTAGTTTGTAAGTCTATTTAGGAATTTTCCTTTGCTTTTATGCTACGAAGTCTCTGCCCCTCTAACCATCTATTAAAATCCCCTCCCTTTATGGGGAAATAAGAGGGATCCCAATTGGTCCAAGCAGAGGTAGCACCGTGAGAAGGAATCAGTCATCAAACCACCACTGAGCAACTTGTTTAAGTTCATTGCTGTTTCCTCAGGCCTCCAACAGCACATTCTCTTGAGCTTTTGAGGAAAGTCTTGTTATTAATGGAACATAAGTGTCCATTGTTGAGTTTAATTTAATTTTTATTTTGGTTAGTACTAGGTATTGAACCCAGGACATTTACCCACTGAACCACATCCCCAGCTTTATAAAAAAAAATATATATATATTTTAAATATATAATATATATTTTAAATGTATATAATATATATATTTAAATATATATATTTAATTAATATATCTAAATATATTTAATTAATTAAATATATTTTAATATATATTTTAATATATAATATATATTTTAAATGTATATAACATATATTTTAAATATATATTTAATTAATATATTTAAATATATATAATTAATTAAATATATTTACATATATATTTTAATATATATATTTTTATATTTTAATATATATTTATATAATATATATAAATGTTTATATATTTACATATTTACATATAGCCACTGATTCTGAAATCACAGAGTCTGCGGATTTTGCTACGTCGTTTGGTTGACTGTCCTTAATGAAGAAAGATGATATCAGAAATAAAAGAAGAAAACGTGGGGTTTTTTTCCCCCTCCTAAAAATTCATAGAAGATCGTTTTACCAGACAGAAATCACATCATAAAGAAGCTAGTGTAAATTTGGTTCGCAATAATGTAATATGCATTGCAATGCTCTAAAGTAATTATTCGGAATATAATTAAAAGAGTTCCACTTTAAAAATTGCAGCTGGGGGTGGTGGTGCATGCCTGTAATTCCAGCAGCTCAGGAGGCTGAGGTAGGAGGAGGAGGAGGATGGCGAGATGGAGGTCAGCCCGGGGATCTTAGCAAGAATTTCCTCAAAATAAAATTGAAAAAGGGAGCTGGGGTTGGAGCTTAGAGCCCTGGCCTAGCACGTATGAGGCACTGGGTTGGAGCTTCAGCACCACATAGAAATAAATAGATAAAATAAAGATATTGTGTCCGTGCACAAGTGGGGACGGCAGATGGGGGTGTAACTAAGCGGTAAAGCTGTCCTGGGTCCAGTGCCTGGTTCCCCAGGACCGTCAATCAATCAGACAAACAAACAAGAAATAAATGCTACCAAGCTGCTGCCACAATAAGATTTCTCTAGGTTTCAATGAAGGAGGATTTTGCCTTTGTTCTTATTTGAACCTTCTTGTCATTAATTTCTCTGTTCCTCTAAAAAAAAATCTTCAGAAATGTATCATTTTGGATACATGGTCTTTTGACACAAGGTCAATCACTACCCATTATTTAGTGAAGCATACTGATAAAAGGACATGAGCTCTTTGTTTGGTTTCAGCTAAGAACACAAAAGTGAGCAAACGTGCATCCTTGTTTATTCTTGAGGAAATCTCGACTCCAAGACTGAAAATCCAATTCCACTTTCAGGATGCAGGCTGGCAGATTAACAGATGTGGCTGGACCTGACGTAAGAATCATCTCAGAAGAGCTCACATTTGGCCCCGGGCAGCCCCAGGACACTGATCAAATAGTCAGTGTTGACTCAGATAATATTTAAATATTGCGGAAAGGATGTTTGAGCTGGGCCAACCAGCTGCCACGGTGAGGCGTCCGCAATGAATCCTTTCGCTCGTGATTGACAAAACGTAGTCTTCAGCAAGATTCGATGGAAACTTGCTTTTTAGGAAGATCTGTGCGTGACATACCCGCCCATGACATTTGCACAGTATCCTCGCGTAAAACTGCCCACGTGAACAGAGACAGACATGCCAAAAAGACTTAAAAGAAAAAAAAAATTAAAAACTGCATGGTTAATATCAGCTCTGTGGGAACATGAGATTCCTTCACCTAGGAATGGCTCAATCAAACTAATTTCCCTGCCTGGAGATGAAATGACCTACCCCTCCAAATGCCATGCTGACCATCATGTGCTACCTGGACACAGGCCCATAAATAACAGGGCTGATGGACCCCGTACTGGAACCTTTAATACTGTGAGCCAAAATTAACCTTTTGACTTTATATGTTGATTATCTCAGGAGTTTGTTACAGTACTGGAAAGCTGACCAATACGCCTTGGGAAGGCAAACTGGGTGTTCCGTTAAACTTCCTTGCCAATGAGAGCTATAAAAAAAAAAATATTCACTGTGGCACGTGGTGGTACATGACTGTGATCTCAGCTTCTGGGGACAGAGGCACGAAGATTGCGAGTTTGAAGTCCCCGAATAAAATAGATAAATAAAAAGTACTGGGATGTAGCTTCATAGTAGAATACCCTGGGATTCAGTCCAAATTACGGAAAAGAAGAGCCGGAAGGGAGTGAATAAAATCAGAGATTAATTCAAGAGGGAACACATTAGATTCTATTTTTCTCAATGTGCAAAATATCCCATTTTGTGTTTCTTTCGATTTTACTCTCAAAGAAATGCAGATTATACAACATGGCCCCTAACTCCTTAGGTGTTTCGAATATCTGCAGTTTGTTGACTGAAGGACTCATCGGAGCCTTGGATTTGCATTTGCCATGTTGGGTTAGGAGCTTCCTAAACTCAGGGAACACGTGTGATTAGGTACCTGTTCCATTTGAGCTCCCCAGAAATGTATTAAATGCAGGAAAGGCGATTGGAAATCAACATTTTTGAACCCATGCTCGAAGCTATCTCTCATGCACCAAGAATAAATATGAACCCACATTCATAAATGATAAATATTATTTTTCTCAGGAAGGGCGTGTTCTCTTATGAATACATTCACATATAAAAGTGCCTCATATGGAAAAATTGACATAACGTTGACCCAATGCACTACAGAGTTCTCAAACGTACTATCCATTTGCATCATAGCTAAAAGTATCTTTCAGACACAAATATATAAACTGATGCTGTGGATTTTTTTTTTTTAATATCCTTTCTGGCTCAGCAAGGATGAGGTTTTAGAAATAGCAACCTCCAGATGACAAGAAGTTCTTGGTTTCTGCACATATCATCTGCTTTTCCCCATTCCCTACAGCTGAGACCAGCCACTTGAGGTCCTGGTTTTCTTAGCTGATTGTTTTCCTCACTCCTCTGAATGTTTTGTGTTCCTGGGGATTTGTAGCATTTAGCTCTGGGGCTCTGAGTGTAGCTCAGTGGCAGAGCACTTAGCTAGCATGCACCAGGTCCTGGGTTCAATCTTCAACTACAACCACAGAGACACAATGGAAAAGAATGCAGCTCTGGAGGGAAGCATATAGACCATCCAGAGGAGGATCAAGATGAAGTATCTACATTCAGTTAGATGGTTCTGGACTTGAACTGAAAATCTTTATTTTTGCATTGGGGCATGGTGGTGCATGCCAGTAATCCCAATGACTCGGGAGGCTGAGGCAGGAGGATCGATAATTGGAGGCCAGTCTCAGCAACTTAGTGACGCCCTCAGAAACTCAGTGAGATTCTGTCTCAAAATAAAAAATTTCAAAGGACTGAGGATGAGGCTCAGTGGTAAAGCATCCCAGGGCTCAATCCTCAGAATAAAATATTTTTTTTTAGAAAAATATTATTTTTGCAATTCTAAGAGGACATTTATGTGTTCAAGTTCGAATAACAATAGGTTTGGTGTGACATATCCAAATTGCCAGCGTCACTACTCTTGAGACTTCTGGGGTTACATAACAATATCCCCAAGAGATATCTTAAACCACAGACAGTATTAAATTAAACAGTGTATATCATCATGTTTCAGTCTTAGCAACACATTTCAACAACCTCAAACATTCAACTATTTTTCTCCCCTTGAAACTCAAGAATGTTCACTAAAAGGGAGCCTTTAACAGCTGCACTTTGACATATCCAAAGTGCCACCATTTCTACTCTTGAGAATTATGGATGCGATATTAAGTAAAATAAGGATTCCTAAGATACCAGCACTAGAATCTCTGAAACTAGAGATTAACAGGAGTAAGTATATACCTTATACACTAAGTAATTAACAGGAGTATAGTATATACCTTGTAGATACTCTGCTCAAGGGAATGATTGACATCCTGGGTGGGACACAGCAGATTTGACGATGCAACTTAGAACAGCACAAAATCTTACACTTTATAGACTGTTCATTTCTAAAGTTCTTCCATGTGATATTTGCAGACCATGATTAACTAAGGGTAACTTCAACCACAGAAAGAAGTTTTTTTGCATGGGCAAATGGGAAATTACTGAAAGTGGAATTAAACAGTATTGGTCCTTTTTTCCAATCTCTTTGTATAAAGTCCTCATGATTTATCCATTTGGTGGCATGTGACAGAATTTCCTTCTGTTGAAGGCTGAATAATAAGTGTCTAAGTGCCTAATTCTGCCCATAAAAAGGATTATTATTCAATCACATATCATTCAGTCTTAAAAGAAATATATCCAACTTATATAATCTATATGTATAGGTAAATAGGTAGAAAGACCTTCGGAATTTTCCATTGATCCATCAACAAACAGTTCGAGAACTTCCACCTCTTGACCATATGAGTAGTGCAGCTATGAACTCAAGTACACAAATACCTCTTGAAGTCCCAGCTTTCAATATTTTTTTGTTTGTTTGTTTTTGGCACCAGGGATTGAACTCAGGGGCCCTCGACCACTGAGCCCCCTCCCCAGCCGTATTTTGTGTTTTATGTAGAGACAGGGTCTCACTGAGTTGCTTATGGCCTCCCTTTGGCTGAGGCTGGCTTTGACCTCATGATCCTCCTGCCTCAACCTCCCAAAGTGCTGGGATGACAGGCGTGCACCACTGCGCCCGGCCCATCTTATTTTTTTGATGGGCGAAGATTTGTTCACAAGGTCACACACCAGGTGGAAGGATGGGGGAGTGTGATCTCACTGAGAACCCACAGGGAACTGACTGCAAAGTGGCCACTCCCCTTGCCAGCCTCCGGTGCCGACTGATATTTAATGCTGCTTTAGAGAACAGCAAGCGCTGCTTGCTGACCCTCCCCTTTAAAGTCCACTGGATTCGACTCCAGGAACTTGTCTCTCCCAACACTACCCTTGAGCTCCACCGGAGCCCGGGACTAACCCAAAGCTTCTGTCTGTCAGAGTGAGTTGGTGGGTGGGTACGCTTGTGTTCTGGATGCCTTCTGCGTTCAAAATTCTTTTTACGTTCTTTGATAATTTTATTCCATTTTATGGGCACATTATAATCGTAGGATCCCGTTACATATTTGTGCCTGCGCAGACTATTACAACATATTTCGGGCACTATCTTTACCCAGAATGCCCCCCTTTCTCTTTTCCTTCATTCCCCAGGCCTCTTTCTTATAATCGACTGATCTGTCTTTGATTTTCATGAGACCCCTGCCCCCTCACCTTTCTTTTCTTTTTTCTCTCTCTAGCTTCCACAGAGGAGAGACAACCTGTGCGCCTTGACCTTCTGAATCTGGCTTGTTTCCCTTAACGATATTCTCAAGTTCCATCCATTTTCCTGCAAATGCCTTAACACCCTTCTTCTTCATGGCCGAGTAATATTCCACTCTATATACACACCACAACTCTTTATCCATTCATTCGTTGATGGACTCCTGGGCTGGTTCCATAGTCTGGCTATCGTGAATTGTGCTGCTATAAATGTGGGTATGCATTCCATGTTCTGACTGGGCTTTGTGGATAATAGGAATATCACGGATGACGTTTTCTATATCAATTTAGTGATTACTCCTTTTGAGTTGCTATCGACTTTCTTCCCCAAAGAAAACACAGGCTATTTTCCCAATCGGCGCTTTCAGTGAAATACGTCAGGATAAAATTACGAATGGCTGGTGTGTGGCTACTTTTAGATCACCGAAATTTCCCAAGGTGGACACAGACAGAAACTCTGGCTCCAAACTGAAGATGTGTGAGATGTGAATCCAATATTATTTTTGTGCTGTTCTTCCTACAGCCCGTTGGCTCTGTCCCTTCCCTAGCTTAAAGTGGTTAACGATCTGTCAACCTCTCCTTCTGCGAAGACTATTCTTCCCAGTACAAAACCTCTCAGAGTAAAGAGGATTCCCCACAAGGAGAAGGAAGATTCCTGAATGGACTTAGACTATTACAAACGACTGGCGAGATTACTCACAAGACCCTTTGGATTTAAATCAATAATTTTGCCGATTTGTGGTCAACGAGAGCCAGGTTTTTGGTGAAAAAAGAGCATTTAAGTGAATCCCTCCAACAGGCAGTAGCCCAAATTCAAGAAGATGCATTTCTGCTTCCAAAGTAGGATTCAATTTAATTATTCCAGCACATTAGACCAAAAAAAAAAAAGGTATAAAATTCCTTTAAAACGGATTCATATTGTCACTGATCTAATTAGTTGCATTTAAAACAAAAAGATGACACCAAGCAGAAGAAAATACCATTAGCCCTGCTGATCAATAGACAGTGATCTATGGGGTTTATTTTATTTTTATTTTTGGTGCTGGGGATGGACCCCAGAGGCACTTAACCACTGAGCCACATCCTCAGCCATTTTTACATTTTATTTTGAGACAGGGTCTCTCTAAGTTGCTTAGGTCCTTGCGAAGTCACTGAGGCTGGCCTCCAACTTGTGATCCTCTTGCTTCGGCCTCCTGAGTCGCTGGGATGACAGGTGTACGTCACCACATGCAGCGACCTATGGGGTTTAGATAGCTTTCTCCTCCCCGTAGGTCCTGCGAGAATGACTGACATATGGACATATCTGGACCTACGTTGCCTTTTAGGAAAAGCCCCCAGGACCCTCCGCGGTGATTCTTACAGTGTGGAACCTGCTTTTCAAGAGTGGATGGAAACCAAGTTGTCCGGTCAAATATGTCACAGGCTCCAAACCCCCTACCTGGAACATGGCTCTCCCCTAAAGAGACATGTGTCCTCCTTGTCGTCCAAGAACAAGGAGCTCTTCCTCTCTTCCCATAGATTCTCTTCCCACCAACCTACTGAAGAGGGAGACTCATTGCTCCTGACCTCCTTCCCAATCAGGCAGGCAAGGAAGCTTCCTCTTCTTGCAAAATGCTGGTCCGCAGTCGTTTCTTCTGTGCACACTGTGTACCAACGTCCTGTTCGTGTGCATGGGTGTCTTAGGTTTAAAGTCCAATCTCATCAGAATGCAGGTCCTGCCTTGATTGGCATCCAAGGTGCCATGTCTGAATGAGGCAGAAGGAACAGCACCTCCCCTAATAGCAGCCACGACTGTGGCCACAGAACCTGGTCATTGCTAAACGTGCTTTTAAATACAGCAGAGTCTGCAAGGGGTCTTTTCCGCCCCATGTGGAGAAGCACAGGACGTCAGTGAGTGAGTGCCATTGGAGTTGATCACCCAGGGAAAATGACGGAAGGCACAGACCGAGGTCAGAGGGCTGGCTTTACAGACACAGCCTTGTGACTCTATATAGGGCAGCAGCGAAGCCACACGATTTGTAAAGAAATGGAGAAAATAACGCTTTTAAAATTAATTTTGGTCGTGTGTAAAGCTGGTGGAGAAGTTTGAAGGTTCAGGAAACGCACTTCCGAATACTGTAGGGCTGCGTTGCTTGAAAGCAAAGATGATGGAAAGAAAAGGAAGAGAGCCGCAGAGGGTTCTTCTGTGCTAAAGGGAGTGAGGCTTGCTAAGCAGAAAAACAGACTTGTGATCCCCAAACGCCGTCAGGGTCCACATGCTTGGAATGGCAATGTCTGACCCACGGTTGCACCTGGCAATCTTGGTGCACTGGAAAAGGTGGGCGGTAATGGGTTAAATAGCGTCTTCCGTAAATGCACGTTGGCCTCCAACCTCGGAATGTGAGCTTATATGGAAAAAGGGTCTTTGCAAATGTCAAGAGTGGAAGCTCTCAAGAAGAAATTACCCTGGATTGAACACGAGCTCAACAGCCCATCAATGGTGCCCTTCAAGAAGAGGAAATCGCACCGACGTGGGAGAAGATGGACATGGAGGATCCACGCCAAGACTGGAGCCAGCAGACCCTGGAAGGTCAAAGAAGGTCCATTTTTGGGGTCCACCCACAGGAAGACCGCCATGCCAGACCCCTTGATTTAGGAATTGTGGTCTCCTGAAATGTGAGAGAAGGCATTTCTGTTGTTTTGTGGCACTGGGCTTCTGGTCGTTGGTTATTGTGGCCCTAGAGAATGCATTTGTTGAGATCACAGGATCACTCATGACACCTGTCAATCACTTTCAAACCTTTAGCTGAGCTCTTGCAAAAATTATCCCGCCTTGTATTTTATCATAAATTATTTAAATTACCCATGAGAAGAGCTAAAAAGTGACATTGCACAGAACTTTTGTTTTTAGCAACCACCAATAACTGATGGAAATATCATCCATGCATATATTTATTTTTTAGATTTAATGCTTTAGTTCGAGATGGGTTGCCCAACAGGGATGTTAAACATTGCCTTTCAAGCCAACTACGTGTAGGGAAGAGAAAAGCCTGAGATGATATTGGCATGAACTGGTGTTTTGTAGAACGTGGATCCTTCAGTATCTGTGAAAAAGGAACAGCTTCCAAATCTAAGAAGTGGAAATAAACAAGGTTTGCACTAAATGAGGAATTCACAGATTTTGAGCATCAGGAGTTTGCTCAAGCTGACATTTTAAAAAAAAAGTTGAAGTCAACATATTTTCTCCTTTGTTAATGAGCTGGCATTCTGCTATTTGGAGTCAAAAACATGGCAATAGTTAATCATCCGGAAAATGCTTATTAACTGGTAGACGCTCATGAGAGAAAGGCAAATGTGAACTGTGACCCCAGCCCTCACGGAGCTTAGAAAGGGGTGACAAGAACTAAACGTCATCCACCTAAAAAAAAAAAACAGACACAAGTATGTGAAATCTGTAATGCCAACAGGAAATCCCACTTGTGACACCAAGATCCCACCAGTGATACCACGGTCACACTAGTGACAGCTGGAAATATCTGGAGACACAGCGCTGATGTTCTGTAAGTTTCCCTAATTGATCGCAATCTTCTTTGATCTCAGTTCCCACCATCATGCACCATGATATCTTTTGCACGCACACAAATAGACACTTCGCCTTCCATTGGTAGGACCCCAGGCGCTATGGTGGTGGTGCTCAGTGCCAGCTCTCTCCCTCCCCTACACCTGTTCCAAAGCAAGGAAATGTAACTGGAAGAAAATCCACAAGCTAAACTCGGACCTGATCTCACATGCAATCCAGGTCCCGCAGTTCAAGTTGTTCGTGGAGGGTTGTCAATCAGAAGGCATTATCCTGTCAATCATGACTGGAGAGATGCACTTCTTACCTGCTCTTCGTTTCCATGATAAAGATCCTACACCCTCCTGCACGGGGTGATCCAAGAACAATGATATCATCAAGAAGAACGTTCAGGTATCCCACGTACCTGCCCCCGACCCTGTCCATGTGGCTCCTGTAGCTACACATTCAACTTTTGATTTTGTAGGAAGAAAAAAAGCATCTTGTGCTCACAGATACCATTCCTGAACCTATTTGAATTAGATTTTGCCTCTCCCATGCCACCAAAGAAATCACCATTTATGCCTTTTATTCTCAACCCCTAGGGGTGAATTCTGAGCTTTTCTTCCTCCCTCAGCCGCAGGGGAAGATACTCAGGATGCCTCCGCTCTGACATGGGCTCCTCACTAAGCACTGATGCTAGTTCCTGTTGCTACCACAGAGCACCTAGTGCAAGCACCAGCTCCTCAACCAATGCACATTCATCACCTCATCATCTGGGAGCCGGAAAGCTAAAGGCTTTTCTGTCCCCTCTGGATGCTTTAGGGAAAAATCCGTCTCTTCTCTGTGCTCCTCCTTTAAAGGATGCTTCTGTTTCTTGAAGGTCCCCAGGATGGTGACATTGGCTTCCATCACTCTAGATCTTTCTCTTCTCCTGGATTGCTTACCTCCTTGGGAAGTCCGTGATTACTTGGGTTTATGGGGATAAATGAGGACAGTCCCTTTTAACCCAAGATCTTTAATTTATCATAAACCCAAAGGCTCTTCTGCACATACGTATCATGTCCAGGCACGAGGACGTTAACTTGTGCAGGGCTGCAGAGCACGATATAGCCTCCGAGTGTCCAGAGAGGTTGGATCTCTAGCTCTCTAGGGACCCTAGTAAGTGGCACTTTCCTATTTAGTGCTCAGCTCCCCAAACTCTAAATAATGAATGGTTGTTGGGTTCAGGTCATGGAACTCTACACTATCTCTGTCATTGCCTAAGAAATCTGTTCCCTGACCCGCACAATGTCACTCACCTACAATTCCAAGGACTGGGGAGGCGGAAGGAGGGGAGTCACAGGTTAAAGCCAACCTCAGCAACTCAGGGAAACTCGGCCTCAGAATAAAACCCAAAGAGCTGGGGTTGTGGCTCATGGTTAGAGCACCCTAGGGTCAATCCACGGTCCCCAAAATTTATAGATAGATAGAAAGATAGATAGATAGATAGAGATAGATACAGACAGACAGATAGATAGACAGAGTTCATGAATGGATGGAGAGATGGATGGATGGATGGATGGATGGAAGGAAGGAAGGATGGATGGATGGATGGATGGATGGATGGATGGATGG
>PVHX01023980.1:0-24783 GCA_004024805.1 Geosciurus inauris
GCGGTGGCTCACGCTTGTAATCCCAGCACTTAGGGAGGCTGAGACAAGAGAATCGCGAGTTCAAAGCCAGCCTCAGCAATGGCGAGGCGCTAAGCAACTCAGTGAGACCCTGTCTCTACATAAAACACAAAATAGGGCTGGGGATGTGGCTCAGGGGTCGAGTGCCCCTGAGTTCAATCCCTGGTACCAAAAAAAAAAAGGTTAGTTGTGGGGCTGGGGTTAAGGCTCAGTGATTGAGCACTTGCCTCGCATACGGGAGGCACTGGGTTCGATCCTCAGCACCACATAAAATAAATAAATATATAAAAAAATAATGGCACATCATTTAAAAAAAAAAAAAGGTTAGTCGTGTGGGGCTGGGGCTGTAAGCTCAGTGGTAGAGGGCTTGCCTAACATGTGTGAGGCACTGAGTTTGATTCTCAGCACCACATTTAAAGTAAAAGGTCTATCAACAAGTAAAAAAAAATTTTTTTAAATGTTAGTTGTGCTATGAAATCTAAAACCACACCACTGAACATTTTGTACTATTATATCAACAGCCATGGCCTGTCTTGCATTTTATTTTTTATTTTATTTTTTTGATTTTATTAAACTTTATTTTTTCAGGGAAATAAAAGCATATTTACACAAAAACTTACACATGGATGTTTATAGCAGCATTATTTACAATAACTACAAATCAGAAACTATCCGAATGTTCATCAACAGACATCTAGATAAATAAAACGTGATATATACATGCAATAGAACATCATTGGGCCAACAAAAGAAAGAGTCCAATGTGGCTGTATATTGAAAACATGTTATGTGAAAGAAACCAGTCAGAGGCCACATATTGTATGCGCCCGTTAACATCAGGTGTTCAGAACTGTCTTGCATTTTAAATGGATTTATACATATGTAATACCACGTATTGTTATTTAGAGGATTGATATACCGAGTTACAGAAATCTTCCAAAATCTGGAAGTTTCAGTATATTATACAAAACTTACACATCATCATCACCAGATTCATCAGAAATGTTTTTAAATATAGAGAACCACTAAGATGGTGGTGGTGCATGCAAGTTTTATAAAATTCTTATTTTCTCACAATAGCTTGAATATTATCCATAACAAATACTATAATTGTTTTCCTTAAGGTGACAGCCTCACTTCATTTAGTTTAGATTAAATGTTGTTCACATTCCCTGTGCGTGGATAACCAGTTTGTACTTGGTTCGTCCTTTCATTAAACAACATCAGCTGTGAAAGGTGGCTCTGCACAGGACTGCAGGAATGCCTTTCTGAGGCAAAATTTGGGCTTCGGTGCCTGCCATGTCCCCCACCCCTTTTGTCACGTGGAATACTAAAAGGATGTGTAGTTAAGTGTAGAGATTTAATAAAATTAATAATTGTATTGCTTTGTCAAGGACTTTCTGAAGTGAAGCCAGAATGGGTTAATGGATTTAAATTAGGTTCTGTGAGGGCATCATTGGAATGGATGGGGATGCCTCAGTTTGGTGCCCTGGGCCAGCAGATCCCACAGGCAGCCTTACCTTTTTAGTATTGGTGCAAACGTCCACACAGACAAGAAGCAAAGGTCTGTTTTGAAAATCAACTTGATTTCATGGACCCCTGACCAAGTCACAGGGACCTCCAAGTATTTACAAGTCACCTTTTGAGAGCCACTACCTACTCTTGGCCTTCACAGTCACCATATGGGGGAGGCCACCCCTAACCCCCACTGAACACAGCCCAGCCAGCCCAGACAAGCCTGTGGGAATGTTTAGGGTCCTCAAAGGACAAGTGTGCTTATAGGCATCGTGGCTAGCCCCAGGGCCCTGTCCAGCCTTGGTCTTTATATGGCTTTCTCATCTTCCCTGGATCCTGTCACTCTTTGTCCCTCAAGATCTGTCAATTAACTGCTTTCAGGACCCCCAGGCAAACCCCTTTCCACAGGGTATATGTGCAATGCTGAATAAGCTTCAGTCCTAGACCCCTGTCTTTCCTGGCCCATTGAAGAGGACCTGGTTATGGCCATGTCCAGCTGGAGCCTGTAAACCTCCCAGGATAGCACTGGATGCCGTTTCCAATTTACTTTCTCTGGAAGACACTGTTTGCGCCCCCTCCTTCCCTTCCACCCTTTGATCTTTCTCCTTTTTTTTTTTTTTTTTTGGTACCAGGGATTGAACCCAGAGGTGCTTAACCACTGAGCCACATCCCCAGTCCTTTTTATATTTTATTTAGAGACAGGGTCTCACTGAGTTGTTTAGGGCCTCCCTAAGTTGCTGAGGCTGGCTTTGAATTTGCGATCCTCCTGCCTCAGCCTCCAGATCTGCTGGAATTACAGGTGTGCGCCACCACATCTGGCTTTTCTTCTCCATTTCTGTGGCTATGCACAATTGCTGCCAGCAGTTACATGATCCAAATGTGAGCTTCCGCCTGTATGTTCCATCCTGAGTCCCCTAATTGCCCCCATGTCTGATGACATGTGGCATCTGCATGTCTCCTCATGGCCTCCTGCCAGCAGTGTTTCTCATATTCCTTGTCTGCTGCATGGGAAGATCTGAAAACCTTCCTCCGGTTAATCCAAGTCACCTGGGCTGTCATCGACTATGACTGCCCCCCATCCTAACTAACCTGCTTGTGCTGTAGTCAGGTTGGGCCTTCCTGGGAGGCTGGGTCATACCTGTCCAGCAGGTGCGCACATAGGTATAGCTGTGTGTATGCTTCCTTGCCTGGACTCCCTGTGAGGTTTCCAAAAGCAAGGATGTTACTGTCTCTACTTGGTATATCCCCCATTGCCTAACATCTGCCAGCACCCTCGTAAAGAAGACCATCAGTAACTCTGCTAATCAGTGAGTAACTAAGGCCTGTTCAGTAACTGAAATGCAGCATCTCAATCCTAAATACTGGCTGGGTCATCATAAGGGGCTCTAAAACAAAGCAGGAGAAACACCATCCTCTTCCTGCTGCAGAGTAAAAAATGGGTAGAGGGGACCACATGATGATAAAGGAGAGAAAACCATCAAGGGTGCCTGAGAACTGGGCTCCAGAAGAGTGAACACTGGATTCATACTCTGGTAGTCTCTGTGGGGAAGTGGAAGTGACTAGCCCCTGGGTGACGGAGTTTGGAGGAAAAGGTTCTTCTTTTTTTTATTGTAGATGGACACAATATCTTAATTTTTATGTGGTGCTGAGGATCGAACCCAGTGCCTCAGGCACACAAGGCAAGCATCTACCACTGAGCTACCATCCCAGCCCCGGAAAAGATTCTTAACACATCCAAAATGAACATGGTGTTTTGAGTCCCAAGAGTAGGTGTCTGGCTCCCTGGTCCTACAGCATATCAGGCCTCCCTTTGTTCATGTCTCCAACACTCATTTCTGTACCCAGCATGTAGTGAAGAGGCAGGCTCAGTAAATAAATCCTGGATGAGGTGTTGGGAGAATGCTAAAGGAGCTTATCCCAGCTTAGGGAAATCTAAGCAGGACCTGGCTTGCTGTGGTCCTTCATCTTGGAAGAAACACAGGGCAGCTTGCAAATGTGATGCCACAGCCCTCTTCCCTTTCTGCACACACTCCTGGCCTCTCTGATGTTGTTTCACCCCTGTAACTGGAAACTCGACAAGCAGTTTCTCTTTGTCTTGGAGGCTTGAGGGAGTCCCTGCCACATGCTGGGCATGCTGCTTATTTGGGGAACACCAGCCAAGCTAGACAAGGGAGGGAGTGGATTCTGCAGAAAGGGAAAGGGAGGGGCCCTGGCAGAGGGTTTGAAGAGGCTGCAGGATGCTGGGCAGCCTGGAAACCTGTGAGAAGGGAGGAACAAGGGGAAGGAGTGACCCACTAGTGGGGAGGTGAGCTGCTGGCTTTCTACAGGGGACACAGGATCTGCTCTGACCCCATATGGCTTGGAGAGACCAACAGAAGGGAGGATGATGATACTAGGATACTGGTCTGGCTAACAAGGAAAATATGAGAAGCTGATGAAATCTGGGGGTGTGGGGGGTAACTGTCTTTTTCCTTCTCTTTTCCCACTGTCTTACCCAGTCCCCAGGTCAAGAGCCCCCATCCACAGATGACTCACAGGGCCCAGAGCACATGTCTGGCTCTCTGATCTGACATCCCACAGCCTCCCTAATATTCCTTCCTGTTTTCTGCCACTGCCTGTGATCTGCCTTTTGGTGTCATGCAGCAGGGTGAGTCAGTCTTCTTGACACTTGTCTGCCCTGCACCTGGCTCTTTCTCACCTGAATCTCTAAATCCCTACTCACTCCTCTCCAATACCTTGGGATGCAGGTGGCATCTGGTCCCTCAGACCTCAGGGCCTTTGAATGCACAGAGATGGTCACAGAACTCCCTGTTTACCTTCCTACTATTCCTGAGTTTTGCTGACTCCAGAATTAAGAAAAACTGTCCTTTGATTCACAACCCAGATCTTTCATTGAATTTAAATGCTTAAACCCTGTTCTTAAGGCTAAGCTTCAGAACTCGGGGCAATAAAGGGTTAGCAAGAAGGGAACAGCTCCAATCACTGGAGCTACCCTCATCATCGCTGGCCACACCTGACTGCCTGGGCCTCTCCTCAGCAGAACTTTCCCTACCAGGGCTGGTTCCCTAGATGGCCAGGACAAAGGTCAGGGCAGGGACTCAACTGGACCAAGGGGCCCTAAGGACAGTCCTGGACTAGTGGAGTTCCAGCTCTGGGATGGGAGGGTTGGCAAGGAGATAGTCTCTGCAGGTCCCAAGGATGACAAGCTCCTCCACCCTAGTGGACAGAGGAAGAACATTGGCCAGAGATCTAGACTTACCTGGGCATTTGGGGAATCTCAGGGGTTCCCATGGCAACATGAGGCCAAGGCTGGGGCCCTGAGCCCATAGGCTAGCGCCACGGGGGCATAAGAGGTGTATAAGGAGGGTGAGGCCATAGGGCTTCAGGCAAAGCAACCCTTGCAAAATGTGCTGGGGAGGATACTTCATTTATGGAAGCCTCTGATTGTTCTGGGGACGGAGTGAGCCAGGTATGGCAGCATGGACACTGGATCTGACAGGAGGGGTCTGTGTGTGGAAAATCGCTGGTGGGAAGATCATGGAATTCCTTTCTTTGGGTCCTGGGGAATGAACTTAGGGGCATTTGACCACTGAGCCACACCCCAGCCCTATTTTGTATTTTATTTAGAGACAGGGTCTCACTGAGTTGCTTAGTGCCTTGTGAAGTTGCTGAGGCTGGCTTTGAACTTGTGATCCTCTTGACTCAGTCTCCCAAGCCACTGGGATTACAGGAGTACGCCACTGTGCCTGGCGATCAGGAATCCTTAATAGGGTAATTTTCTATTGTCTCTGTTCAGTTCAATCCTGACAATTCTATTCCAATGGGGAACTTACTATACCACCAACGTTAGGACTAATAGTGTTATTCATTGCAATTCGCTGTTTTCACTGGAGGAAAGGGAATCAACCCAGTGGTGCCAGCATCTTTCTTCCTCACTGTGGACAAACTGGGACAGAGTGAAGCGAGAGTCCACCACTGGCCGCCCCCAGGCAGCACCGGGGCTTGGTCCACACTGAGTTCATGGAACAAGTGGTGCTTTTTCAGCAAGGTGCTAGCCTTTGGCCTTGGCCTCGATCCAACCCCAACCACTGTGGCGTCAGCACCGGTGTTACACTATGGGGTGTACAAGATCTCTGGCCTGGTTCTGAAATCCCTGTTCTAACAGCAAACTGCTAATCTCACTGACTTGTATCTGGCTCAGGTATGTAGGGATCTCTGTA
The DNA here is from genome assembly GCA_004024805.1 of Geosciurus inauris. Taxonomy (NCBI): domain Eukaryota; kingdom Metazoa; phylum Chordata; class Mammalia; order Rodentia; family Sciuridae; genus Geosciurus; species Geosciurus inauris. The sequence goes on from PVHX01023980.1 coordinate 5,754, forward strand.
TCTGGAAAAGAACAAGGAAGCCACCTCAGGTCTGGACTCCAGTCCTAACAGCGACACGGGCAGGGCAGGTTTTCGGCATCCCTGTTTACCCTTCCCCACTTGCAACAATTCAGGAGCCTTGAGAATGCCTTGGAGACTGAGATCAGGCCTCCCTGTACTTTCAGTTCAAGAAGGGTGGGTGCAGAGCATTGCACTTAGGAAGCGGGCGCCACATCCAGGCAGTGTCTTCGCTGCAGCCCACACCACCCCTCACGCATACCTCCACCCTATCTTTTCCTGCCCAAGGCCTCACCCTGTGCCACTGTTGTTCATAGCACACTTGCACACACAAGAACTGATCCCAGCCTGCTAGTCTCGTCTAACATGCAGAATGCTTCCAAGACTACATGGAGTTTCTTCTAACAACTGTTCTTTTCTCACTCTTGGGAGAACTAAAAACTGAAGCAGAGGACTGGAGGTGTAGCTCGTGGTAGAGTGCTTGCTTAACATGTGCATCCTGTTTGATCCAGAATGGCAAAGAAAGTGAAGCAGAACAAAACCAACTGGGAACCACCTGATCGGGAATGTTGCATGCCCTGCCACTCAGCAGTGGCATCAGGCCCTGTACAGCCTGATTGTCCTTGGTCTTTCCAGAGCTCTTACAAAGTTCCCTTCTTGCAGCATACAGGGCTGCAGACCCACATGTAGAGAACTCACTGAGACTTCCCTGCCTACTCCAACAATTCCAATTGGAAAGACCTGTGGTCAGTGACCTAAGGGTTACCACACTGAGTTGCTTCAGGAATCAACCTGAGCCCCTGAAATGTTCTCAGGCCTTCAGAATTAGTCTAGGGTCTGCTCATCTGATGTCTTGCATCCCTGCCAGCCTGAAAGACGAGTCCCAGCTTGTGCACTACAGCCAGCCTAGGCCCAGCACCCAGATAGGGCATGGAGGATGGAGTCTGGTGAATGTCATGATCCTGTGTAGGACTCAGGCCAGAAGTCTTTCCAGGCCCAGGGCAGCTTCTATACAGCTGATCTACCCTTGCCTGTACACCATGTCAGATACAGGGAGTGTGTGATGACCACAGCCAGATGCATAGGAGTACCCTGACCTTTGTGGCTTTGGGGATAGGGCAGCTTTTCCCATACCAGGGACTTGCTTTGCCTGGTACAGTTGATAGTCATGTTGTGATTGGAAGATCCTTGAGTCATGCTGCAAGAGGAGAGCAGGACAAATATGAGAAGATTCTGAAGAGGTGATAGAGCAAGGGTCAGGGTAGGTACTAACTACAGAGCAGGATGCTGAGTCCAGGACTCCATGGCAGACCAGTGCTTGGCATGCTTGGTATGGGCTAGAGATTGGGCTCTTTACCAGGGGGAACCCTGAACTTGTGTTGGTGTGAGCTCTTTCCCTGCAGGTAGAAGAGCTGCTTAGGCTAATAACTGTCATTAAGACAAGCCTACCAGGCATGCTGGTTCAAACAGATGCCTAGAGTACTTTTTGTTTAGGTGGAGTGAGTTATGTGGACCCAAAGAAGAGACAAGGCTCAGACAGGCTGCAACTATCCACACCTTGCTCATGACAATGGCCACTGCTGCCTGCTATGGGTGCACTGTGAAGCAGAGCAGGTGGTGGCTGGCACTCCCCATCCATTAAGGAGGGGCTGCTACCCAGGCTGGTTAGGAGAGGCTTGGCTGAACCTGCTCCCTGGGGAGAAGTTGGAGCACACACAAAAGCAGAGTCCATGGATAACAGTTTATGGGTCAAGCCAATGCAATGCAAAGTTATTATTTCTTTTTTAACCAAAATAAATAAATCAGATCTGTCCCTGTGAAGGTCAAAGTGAGGGACAAAGGGCAGCTGGCCCCTTGGCCCACCCTGCCCTCACCCATCCCCCTCTCCTGCCTCTGACCTGCTTTGGCACAGCAAAGAAAAGGATGCATTGAAAGTCTCCATTGTGTTTAAGGGAAACAGCAAAAAGAAAAGTGACTCAAGTGGCTGGTGTGGGGGGTCAGAGGAGGAAGCTGGGGGTCAGAAAGACCAACAGCAGCAGCCAGTGCCCTGACTGTGGGACCCAAGAGGGCTTCTAAGCCCTACAGGGAGTCTGTGGGATCCATGGGCTGCCTGGCCCCAGGCAGGGTGGGTGGAGCATGCCCTCATGCACAACCCAGGATCCTTGAAGGGAAGGGCAGCCAAGATGGTCACTGAACAGTTGAACCTAACCCCACTGTGCCAGGTCAGGTTAAGGCCTCCCCCATTGCCGTTAGCCTCATCTCACCCCACAGCTGAGGCCCATCCTGAAAAACTCTGCCAGCTATGGATCCTCTGTAGCTTCTTAGGCCAGGCCCCAGCAGGCAAAGCAACTCCTAGTTCCAGTACTGGATCTGTGCCTTGCTGGGTGACAAGGACTGCCAGCACCTTGGGAAGTCACCTAAGTTCCTGCTTCTGCCTGAGAGGGGATATGATGGAGAGGGGCGTGATTAGCGCTGACTCTCCCCAAGACATCCCATGGGGCCCCCTTTACTTTACTCCTGTTCCCCCTGCCTCCACGAAAGCTCTCAGCTTGATAAGTCAGCACAGGCTGGACAGTGTCTGGCGTGGGGGACAGCAAAGCACTCAAGGGGACAACAGCTTAATTCCTATGAGAGCAGGGCTGGGTGGTGGTGTGCGGCAGGGCTGGGTGGTGGTGTGCGGCACAGCGAGAGGGGCAGAGGTGTGGGCAGTGCTGAGGCACTATTCTTTAGTTGAGAAGCAATGGGCATCATGGATGTGGGGGGTCTGTGGCCCAAGTAACTCCTGGATCATCTAAGAGAATTTTTTGAAGGCATCCAGATCAAAGGCTGTGTCCAGGAAGCGCTGCAGCTCTGTCAGATGGGTTTTCTTGTTGCCAGTGGCTGGAGCAGCTGCTGGATCCCGGCCAGCATACCTGAGAAAGAAGGAGCAGTAAGACAGTGGCCACCAGGGGGTACCACATTACCCTCTCTAGCATACTCCCAGGCTAACTGCCCACCAGCCTGAGGGAAGGTCCTGTAGTCCTTCCTGCTCACCAGACAGGCTTGGCACGATCGATGGTGGTCCTAAGTCTTGGCTTCACATAGTCATAGTAGCCTTGGTTCTTATGTTCTTCCTGACACCAGGCCAGCTCAGCATTGGGGTATTTCTGCACCTCCTTCAGCAAGAGGTCAAAGGGGAATGGTGACAGCTGGGAGAGAGCAAGGTCTAGTCAGGTCAAGAAAGTAATGTTCAGAGGGCAGGCAGGGTCAAGCAAGGGGAGGCTGGAGGTTCAGAAGGGGCAGTCAGTGTTCTAGGTGAGAAAGGTCAAGGACCAAGGATTCCTCATCTCAGTAAATAATGTTCTATGAAGGCACCAGATCACTGATAGTCCAGAGGACAGACAATAGCACCCAGATGCCATATCCCTTGCTCTCACCTGTTCAATCCTTGTAATGGCCACCTGCTCTGCCAAGTCCCTTGCTTTGCGCTCTCGGGTAAGGTCATAGTACACCTTGCCAGTGCAGAAGAGAAGCCTCCTGACTTTGTCTGGGGCCTGAGCTGCAGGGCCATCCTCTGGGATCACCCGCTGAAAGTGGGTTCCTGTAAGAGAATTCCCATGAACAGGTTGGTCCCCTCGCCAGGGCACATCCCACTGTTGCTGTGTGAAATGGGAGGATCCATGAGATAGGGCTGTGCTTATGATGCCCCAGATGGTTTCTGAGGGTTAGAGATGCTTCCATTTCATCAGCTTCTGATGCCTGTGGATCTGCTCAGATCATAAGTGCTTTGCAAAGTACATTGTGTATAACAAGTATACAGGACACTGGGCAAAAATTAAACAACAAATGAACAAATAAACTGAAAAACTAACCACACACAACAGAAATGTTAGGGAAGATATGGAGAAATTGGATTCCTCTTGTGCACTGCTGGTGGAAATGCTAAATGGCACAGCCCCTGTGAAATAGTTTGGCAGTTCCTCAAAAATAGAATAACCATATGGTCCAGCAATAACACTTCTGGGTATGTACCCAAAAGAACTGAAAGGAGAGTCTTGAAGAAATATTTGTATACTCATGTTCAAAGCAGCATTATTCTCAAGAGCTAAAATATGGAAGCAACCCAAGTGTCCATTGATCAATGAATTGATAAACAAAATGTGGAATGTTGTTTAGCTTTAAAAAGAAAAGAAATTGTACATGCCCATACTCCCAGTTACTTGGGAGGCGGAAGCAAGAGGATGGCAAATTTGAGGCCTAGGCAAATTAGCAAGATCCTGTCTTAAAATAGAAATTTTTTAAAAAAGAATTGGGCTGGATGTGGTGGAGCATGCCTATAATCCCAATGACTTGGAAGGCTGAGGCAGGAGGATTGAAAGTTTGACACCAGCCTCAGCAACTTAGTGAGATCTTGTCCCAAAATAAAAAATAATAAGGGCTGGGGATGTGGCTCGGTGGTTAAGTGCCCCTGAATTCAATCCCCAGTACAAAACAAACAAACAATGACAATAAAACCCCCACAAAGACTGGTAATATACCTTAGTGGTAGGGTGCTTGCACAGTATGTATAAAGTTCCGGGTTCAACACAGTACTAGGAATGAAAACACACACACACACACACACACACACACACACACATATAAATACAGGTTAAGCATTCCTATCTTCTTCTTTTTTTATTTTGTTTGTTTATTTTTATGTGGTGCTGAGGACCTATCTTCTTTTTTGTGTTTGTTTTTGCCTGGGAACTGAAACAAAGGGTGCTCTACCACTGAGTTGCATCCCTAGTTCTTTTTATTTTTTTGTGGTGCTGGGGATTGAACCCAGGGCCTTGTACATGCAAGACAAGCATTTTACCAACCGAGCTATATCCCCAGCCCCCTCTTTTTATTTTTTATATAGGGGTCTCACAAAGTCACCCAGACTCGTCTTAAACTTGAGATTTTCTTGCCTCAGTCTCCTGAGCTGCTGGGATTACAGGGGTGTGCATGGATTTGGCCCTAATATTTTTTTTCTTCTGCTCTGATACTGGGGATTAAACCCAGGTGCTCTCTGCCACTGAGTTATATCCCTAGCCCTTTGCATTCTGAGTCAGGGTCTTGTAAACTGTCAAGGCTGGTCTTGAACTTGTGATCCTCCTGCCTCAGCCTCCTGAGTTGCTGGGATTATAGGTATGCACCATCATACTTAAAGAACATCCCTAATATTGAAAGGTCCAAAATCAGAAACTGAGTGCCAACATGATGCCTAAAGTGGAAAACCCCATTATCTCTGACCTCATGTGATGGGCTGCAACCAAAACACAGGTGCACTTAAAGTATTAATAAAATTACCTTCAGGCCACATGTACAAGATGAAAGGTATAATTCATTTATGAAACATAAATAAGTTTCATGTTTACACTTGGGTCCCACTCCCATATACCTTGTCATATATATGTGAATGTTCACAAATCAGAAAAAGCCCAAAACATTTCTGGTCCCAAGCACTTTAGGCATATTCCACTAAACTGTATAATTCTACTTATACAAGGTAACTTGGTGGCCAGGAAGATCTGTGGGCCCTGGGGATGTCTGGGCAGCTGCAGTCTGTCAATACCTGTTTGTCACTGTCCAGCTGGAAACCTCAAGCCTTGGCCTCACTTCCCACCAGAATGGCTGGTGTGTTACTCACAGCCCAAGTCTTTTCCTGTCCCATAGGGCTTGCTGTGAGACCTGGACCTGAGTCTGGGATGAGCTGCTGGAGAAGATCATGGGCAACAGCCCTAACTTTTAATCTCAGACTCACTTAAGTGCAATCCTGGGACACTAGGTCTTCACCCCTTGACCAAAACGGCATCAAGAACCTTGGGGAGATTCATAAAAGCTTTGCAAGCCCTATAGAAGAGCAAAGAACGTTCCCAGGAAATGCCCATTCCACTCACACTTACCTGGAAGCATCTCATCAAAGTTGGATCTGGCTTCAGGGTGGCGCAGCAGGGATTTGGGCGTAAAGATGATTAACTGAAAGACAGAATAGGCTCATGATGGAATGGGTCTTAAAGATTCTAGAATTAAGCTGGGCATGATGGCGCACACCTGTAATCCTAGCAACTTCAGAGGCTGAGGCAAGGAAGATCACAAGTTCAAGGCCAGCCTCAGTAACTTAGTGAGGCCCTACACAACTTAGCAAGACTTTCTCTCAAAAGAAAAGTAAAAGGCTGGGGATGTAGCTCAGTAGCAAAGGGCCCCTGGATTCAATTCCCAAGGATCTTTGCCCCCCAAAAAAATTTCTAGAAGGAAGGTAAAAAGCAAAGGCCGCCTAAGCTATGGCCTTCAGGACAGACAGGACAACCTGCCTCCTAGTTCTAAACAGAGCCTCACGCGGAAGAAGCAGAGGAGGAAAAAGCAGACAACCCAATTTTCTGGTGTTCATCTCCCTTCAATGGGTGTCCACTCTCTCCAGGGCAGTCTTGATCTTGTCCTGAGCCCCCAGGCCTCTTGGAAAGAGCCCTGAGCCTCTCCTTGGTAGTACAGAGCAAATGCACCCTCATCCCATCTAAGGTTATGAGATGCCTAGCACCAGGCGGTCCTATCCCTTGCCCTTGGGCTGCAGGCTGCTGCAGACACACGAGTTGCAAGCCTCAGGCCTGAACTCCTCACCCTTGCAGTATCCCAGGGCAGCAGGGCTCTCCCTGGATCACTTTTCCCACCAGCCCTAATCACCTAGGTCCTACTCACCCTTTGACACCCAGCTCAGGAACTGGTTCCTGGGGACCCTCTACTCCCTTGGACCCTACAGGGCTCACCTGTCTTCCAGCACTCAGCATACTATCTACTGCAACCTGCTTACACATCTATTCTTTCCAGTGTGTTGGGGCCTATACCTTCCTCTGATCTCTACATGTTGTGCTCAGCAGAATGTGAGGACCCAGCCATGTATGTGTGTGTGTGGGTGAGAACGTGTAGCTCCCTGGTGGCAATAACAAGGGGAACCTGGCTCCCTGACACCACATCATGTTCATACTCCCTCTACAGGCACTACCTGAACAACCCAGAGTAAGAAGAGCCCTTCCTTGTGCCAATATAGCAAGGTTAGGGCCCTAGCTCATACTGAGGCCAGACCTGGTCAAAGTAGGGAGACTCTGCCACTGACCGGCTTCCGGAAGGGCAACAGGATCTGCCGTCGCAACACATGGAAGAAGTTGCCAGGAGTAGAACAGTTGACAACAACCCAATTGCAGTCATACAGTTGATTGATGTCAAAGTTGGATTCTGTAAGGTCCTGCAGTTTGGAAGGAACGAGAGGTCAGGCAGTAGCATCACACATTCTGCTTGGGAATTGGGGCCACATGGGGGAAGGGAGGCCTCATAGCTCTACTCTCAGGTACTTAACTCACCTGGGAGGCTCAAGGAGACACTAATGAGCACAGTGGAGCAAGCTCAACAGGACTATCTCCACACCCTAAGTCTTAGACCCATTTAACCCTCTATAGCCATCTGAAGGCCCAGAATGGAACTGATGCTATTTTCGGACACCATTGTTATATTCCTTACAACTGACTTTCTTTTTTTTTTTTTTTTTTTTTTTTTAAATATTTTTTTAGTTGTATGCAATATCTTTTATTATTTATTTTTATGTGGTGCTGAGGATCGAACCCGGTGACTTACGCATGCGAGGCAAGCGCTCTACCACTGAGCCACCACCCCAGCCCCTACAACTGACTTTCAATAATTTTCTTTCAGTGCCTTTTTTTGGGGGTGGGAAGCAGGTTGTGTTGGGGACTGAGTCCAGTCATGAATGTTAGGCAAGCACTCTACTACTGAATACACTCCCAGCCCTTTCTTTTTTCCATGTTAACTATTTTTTTTTTAATATTTAGTTGTAGATGGACACAACACCTTTATTTTATTTTTTTATTTTTATGTGGTGGCGGGGATTGAACCCAGTGCCTCACATATGCTAGGCAAGTACTCCACCACTGAGCCACAACCACAGCACCCCAACCCTTTTTTTGAGCTTTTTTTTGGGTACTAGGGATTGAACAAGGGTACTTGGCCACTGAGGCACAACCCCAGCCCTATTTTGTGTTTATTTAGAGACAGGGTCTCACTGAGTTGCTTAGTGTCACACCGTTGTTGAGGCTGGCTTTGAACTTGGGATTCTCCTGTCTCAGCCTCCCAAAGTGCTGGGATTACAGGCATGCACCCCTGCATCCAGCTTTCTTTGAACTTTTTAACACCATCCTCAAATTTTCCCCTTTGAAGTTTGTCTACATGGCAATTTCTGTGGTCTCAGCAACAGGAGGCGGCAAATGAAAAGTAGCCCTTGCACCATTATTTTCTGTGCTCTGAGAAAACCTCTCATTTCAGGGAGACCAGCAGGCATGAGGACACATTGGCTAACCCACTTAAGCTCCCAGGGAAAAGACAAGACAATCAACCCAAGGTCTGACACTTCAGGACAACCAGATGAATTTTCCTTTCCAACGTCCCCACCAAATGTCCCAGGGCAGCAGGCCTACTCTACTCACGGGCAGGACATCTGGGTCATCGTTGCACATCTGCAGGAACCGCTCTGGGCGGGCGGAGGAATGTTCTGGACCCTGGAACCAGACACACAAGTGAATTTGGAGCTCTCACATGCTGATATCTGCTGCACTTGCTGTTTCTCTTCCTTTATCAGCTTATTTCTGGTTCTTTCCTCTCCTGAGGGCAGGTTTCATTGAATTCCTCTCCCTCCTACTGGCAAAGCATAAGGTGTATGGGTTGGGGTTATGAGGGAACCAAGTGTCCCTTGGACACCTGTATGTCTTGTAGGGAAGGGTCTGCATCAATACCACTATTGCTCATCCAGGGACAGACATGCTGCTTGCATCCAGATGAGCTACTCTTGCCTTTCAAAGTGGCATTTCCAACTAAGATGGGTGGAAAATGGCAGGAGAGCACCTGGGTCTTTGGGGTGAAGGTCCTAGGCATGTCCTTCTGGTGAGAAGGAATAGGGACTTACCATGCCTTCCATACCATGAGGCAGCAGCAACACAATGCCATTCTGTCGTACCCACTTGGCCTGCCCTGGGCAGATAAACTGGTCAATGATGCACTGGGCCATGTTGTTGAAGTCACCAAACTGGGCCTCCCAGAGGACCAGGGCATTAGGGCTGGCCATGGCAAAGCCCAGCTCAAAGCCTATAATGAAAAGACAAAAGAAAGATAAGTCTGAGACATCAGCCACCAGGCAATGGGGACTGTGGATGAGCGGGGTGGTGGGCACTCACCCAGGACACCATACTCAGACAGTGAGCTGTTGCACACAGTGTAGGGAGCTTGATTGGGCCAGAGGTGGTTCATGGGGATGCAGGTTCTCTTGTCCACATTCTGGTCATGGAGCACATGGTGGCGGTGGCTGAAGCAGAACAGTAGGATTAATAAACAGGAGCACTGATCTGTCAGCCAGCTGATAGATGCAGCAGCAACCTGTTGTCTGCCAGCTACTGTAGAGTGGTACCCTGCCTAGTACTTAACGGAAGCATCTGTAACACATCAGGGAAAAGGTAAGGCAGCCTAAATAGCCAGGACTCAGTAACTTTTCTGGAAACAATTTTCTTCTGGAAAATAAACCAGTATACCAGAGTATACCCCTCCATTCCATCTCTAAATCTGAAAGGTAAAAAAGCCTCTAAATGGTACCTGAAGGTGCCCCGCTCCACATCCTGGCCACTCAGCCGGACATGGATGCCCTCCTTCAGGAGTGAACCAAATGCCATGTACTCTGCCAGAGCCCAATCCACAGTCCGGTTTGTCACCAGCTCCTTGCGAGTCTTCAAGATCCGACTCAGCCCTGGAGAGATATAGTATTCACACAACTTCAGGCCCAGACCCATGTGGCTACCTCACCTCCTATGCTCCAATAAGAACCTTCTTCACCCACAGTGTCAAGGTTTCCTGACTTGCTGGAAAGTGGTGACTTCGCAGTCTCTACTTTGCTATTTAGCAAGTGCAGGACCTTGCTGAGAGAGCAGCGGGTGAATTGTACCCCACAGGTTTTGCATGCGGTGGGTCTCTGTAGGGCACGAGAGTTGCTGGCCTGGGTAAAGTGCAGCACTGTTTACCTCCATGAATGGTGAAGTTCTCCACAGGCACAGAGCTGGCCACAGTCCCGATGTGGGTCAGAACATCTTCCTCCAGGCCAGTAGAGGGGCAGGACATGCTCCTGGGCTGCCCATCCAGGGTGAAGAAGCCTAGGAAAGCAAGGACAGGATGAGGCCCACCACCTGCTTTAGAAGGGATGCCTGCAGAACAGATCAGAGAAAGTGCTGCTCCTTTCCAGGAAATGAATTATGGCAAACACACGATGATGGAGAGACCCAGAGTGAGAGATAGTGAAGACTGGACCATGTTCCCCAGAGAGCACCATGGGGCCCACAAGGGGCTTTGCTGCAAAGGTACACATGTCATATGTTATGATCACAAGGAGAATGGGAGTTTTTTGCTGGGAAGAGGTTTCATGGTTCCAACAGATTCTCAAAGGATTCTATCCACAGGTGTTGTTTCTTCGCTCACCAGGCCAGGGAGAGTCCAGCCAGTGCTTGATGTGCAGTATCTTCTCATCTTTGGATCTTGTAAATGCTTCCTCACAAATCTTGTCGTACTTGGATATTTCCTCCTGGAGAGTCAGGCACAGATAATCACATGAACACAGCACACCTCCACTGCACAGGCCCACCAATACCCGATCTGGCATACCCACTGCAACCCTGCACTTTTGCCACACATCTCCACCATCCACCTCTGCATGTCCTCAGACTCACCAGCCTCCAAGCCTGCTCCTCCACAAAATACACCTTCTTTCTAAGATTTGTGAGCAGCCTATAACATTCTATTCTTCTCATTCCTGATAGTTTTTTCCTGATAGTTTCCTGATAGTTTTCTCATTCCTGATAGTTTTTGTATTTGTTGGCGGAAGATCCTGCTGACTCTAAGTCCCTCACTCTACATTGTTTGTTGCTGTTGTTTTTGAGTACTAGGGATTGCACCCAGAATGTTTTGGCACCCATCTATATCCCCAGGCCTTTTTGTAGTTTTAATTTTGAGACAGAATCTTGCTAAATTCCCTGGCTGGCTTCAAACCTGTGATCCTCCTGTCTCAGCCTCCTGAGTAGATGGGATTACAGGTGTGTGCCACTATGCCCAGCTCTGACCCCCACATTCTTCAGAACTGGTTCAATTCACACAGTTCCTATGCTTCCCTGGGAGAACTAGGCTCCAGATCTATGTTGATGGCAACTGTCCCATTTGGGCCCTGGTCTGCTCCATCATCTCACAGTTTCTCACACAGCCTGCAGGGGCTTTCCCACTTACTTTGCCAGAATTCCCAGTCTGATCACATTGGGCCCTTCACCAAATTGAACCCTTTACTTGCATCTCACCCCACATAATACGTGTCAACTGAGAAAACTTATTGGGCAGCTACTATCTCATCTCCAGAACACCCTTCTCTTCCCTGAAACACTCCTTTGAAGGTCCATCTTCTTTGTAAAGCATTTTGGTAGTCTAGACCCTTGAAGAAGTTAGGCACTGAAATGCTAATAGTGGCAAATATTTCACAAGCTTTCACTTGGGTCCTAATATGAAAACTGGCTTGGCCTGCCAGGACACACCTCATATTCAGGCTGGTTGACCACACCCTGGGACACTAGCAGCTCCGCATACTTCTGTAGCACAGGTTTCTGCTTGCGGATCTGCTTGTACATAAGAGGCTGCGTGAACATGGGTTCATCCATCTCGTTGTGGCCGTTGCGCCGGTAACATACCTGGTTAGAGCAGCAAGAAAAGATTTAACATACCATGCCTAGTCTCAAGAAGAAGCACTATAGGGGCATACAGCGCTATATTGCCCTATGTTACTATGTGATACCAATATGCCAGGTGTCTACTCTGCCTCAATGTGTTTCCTCTAGAATTAGGAGCCTTTTCTTCACACAGTAGAGTTGCCCTATCAAATAAGATAAAAGGAGAGTAATTTGGGAGTGTGAATTCTTTATTCACCATGCAGTCCCATGAAAGGACCAGATGGGCCCATAAATAGTCCTCTTTACCTCTATAACTCCTACCTGGAGAGTATTTGAGGATGGGGCTTGGCATGAACACTCTGGAGCTGGAAGGACCCCATATAAGGCCTGGCACTAGAGACCTCTGAGGTGATTCAGGTACTAAGAAGCAAGGGGGTAGGTGATGCTCTCCCTAGACATTCTCACCCTGGCATCACTTACCAGATCAACGACCACATCCTTGTGGAAGGTGCTTCTCCACTCAGCTGCCACTTTGCACACATACATGACAGCTTCAGGGTCATCTGCGTTCACATGGAAAATGGGGGCATTCACCACACGTGCTACATCAGTGGGGTAGGGGGAGGAGCGGGCCATCCGAGGGTCTGTGGTGAAGCCAATCTGCAAGGAACACATGGGCTGTCAAGAGAGCACCTGGCATGTGTAGCACAGGGCCCAGAGGGTGGCAGCTAGTACTGGGCATGGCCTGCATTTCCTGCTTGGCAGTTTGAGTGACTCCAAAGGGCCATTAACTTGTAAGTTGTTTGTTTTTTCCCTATTTGGATGACAAAATTCATATATGTTCAACATGAAGTATTTTGAAGACATCACGTAAAATATTAAAGTTATCTATAATTAAATAGGTTAGAGTATAAATACTTTGACATTGTCCTTTCCAGATTATTTTCTTTGAATGCATAACTATGTAAGTAAACACACACACACACACACTCTCTCTCTCTCTCTTAAAGGTTGGGATCGTTTCCATGATTTTGTTATTATTTGTTTAATAATAAAAACATTTTTTCTTGGGGCTGGGATTGTGGCTTAGCGGTAGAACGCTTGCCTTGCATGCGTGAGGCCCTGGGTTCGATCCTCAGCACCACATACAAAGCAATAAAATAAAGACATCGTGTCCATCTACAACTAAAATAAAAAAAAAAAATTAAAAAAAACAAAAAAACAAAAAAACATTTTTTTCTTTAAAAAGAAAATGTAGTGGCTGGGGCTTTAGCTCAACAGTTGAGTGCTTGCCTAGCATGTGTGAGGCACTGGATTCGGCCCTCAGCACCACACAAATAAATAAATAAATAAACAAATAAACAAATAAGTAAATAAAATAAAGGTATTCTTGTCCACCTACAAATACAAAAACAAAAAATTTTAAAAAAGAAAATATAAATGTTTCATAATACTGACTTAGATGTACTAAAATTTAATTATATAGTCATAATTGTGTAATTATATTTAAAATTTTATTTCAAACATAAAGTTGATAATACTATATTGATCATCCATGAACCCATCACCTAACATAAATCTTAACAGTTTTGCCATACTGGCTTCTGGGCCTTTCTTATACGTTTCTGCTGGAGTCTAAGCCACAGGACTTCCTCCACTGAAACTGGAGGATATTTCACGAGTTGCTCTTTATATTTCGTATGTCTGTAAACAGCACATAGCATCTTCTTTGGCTTGTTGGTAACTCTGAAATTTTTATGACTTCACTCGTGAAAAAAATGAACAGCTACTGCAAAGAACTCCCGTATACTCTTCATTAGATTTGCCAAAGTCTAAATTTTGCCCTTTGCTTTATTATTCATGCTCTCTCCCTCACACATATCCCCTTCTTTTCCCTGAACCATTTAGGACAAGGACATTCCCTTACCTAGCTAGAAGCTCAGCCTCAAGCAATTTATATCATATAGTATCATTATTCAATCCAGTCTACTGTGGTATCACACAACACCACCATCTGATCCACAGTCCAAACATACATTCTATCATTCCAAATAATGTTTGCATTACTGCCTTCTTTTCCTCAATCCAGAGGAAAAGGATGTATTTAGTTGTCACATCTCTCTACTCCATGTTAATGTTGAAGCCTCCTTTGCTGCCTTTCTTCTTTCATAGCACTGACATTGCTGAAGAGTAGTTCCATGTTTTAAAACCATACAGATATACATTCTGTGTTCCTTATATATGGTATCATACTCTCTATATATTATAAATTCTTTGCAACTTGCTTTTTGTTCAACATTTGTATTTATGATTCATCCAGGTTGAAACTTAGCTCTATATCCTTTAATACAGTCTAGTGCCAGGTGCAGTGGCACACATCTGTAATCTCAGTGGCTCAGGAAGCTGAAGCAGGAAGATGATGAGTTCAAAGCCAACCTCAGTAACTTAGCAAGGTCCTCACCAACTTAGCGAGTCCCTCTCTCTTAATAAAATGTAAAAAAGGGGGGCTGGGATTGTAGCTCAGCGGTAGAGCACTTGCCTCGCATGCATGAGGCCCTGGGTTCGATCTTCAGCACCACATACAAGGCAGTAAAATAAAGACATTGTGTCCATCTACAACTAAAAAAAAATTTTTTTTAAAAATATATAAAAGGGCTAGAGATATGGCTCAGTGGTTGAGAGCCCCTGGGTCCAATCCCCAGTTCCAACAAAACAATAACCGTCTAGTAGTGAAATGTGGTTAACACAAACAATGTAGCTGTACCACATTTGTGGTAGTATAATTATGGTTTTGATCAACATTCTTCTACAAGAATACTGAGTATCTGATAGCTTCCTTAGAAGAGATTTCTAGAAAGGGAATTTCTATGTATGTTTTTAGATAAATAAGAACCTCAGCAAAGCAGTTACTTCCTCTCCTGCTATGGATCTTCCTGACCCCACACAACCTCATAAGCAATGAGTCAAAGCAAGAAAGAGAGAAAGAAAATATTAATGAGCTGGTGGGGCGGGGAGCTCAGGGGTAAAGTGCTTGCCTAGCATGTGGGATGGCCATGGGTTCAATCTCCAGCACTGCAAAAAGAGAACAAAGACTACATTAATAGAACTACTCTTTAGAAAGGTCTATGAATTCTTTTTTTTTTAAATATTTATTTTTTAGTTGTAGGTGGACACAATAGCTTTATTTTATTTTTATGTGGTGCTGAGGATCGAACCCAGTGCCTCCCACGTGCTAGGCGAGCACACTACCACTGCGCCACAACCCCAGCCCCAAGGTCTATGAATTCTATAGTCGTGCCAATTGTTTTTAAATACTCTCCCTTCTCACACTGAGTGAGGAAAAGATTAGGAATAGTTATACAGTGATATGTAAAGAGTCTGACATGTAAGAGAGCCTTAACAATCTCAACTGGTACCAGAGCCACCACTGTTCATCTGGGTCTTGGTACTCAGGGAAAGGAGGACAGGAGCCTAACAGAAAACAGTTCTGAGAGAGTGAGAATACAGTCCCCAGAATGCCTCCCCAATATCTAATACTGTTCTCAGCTTCTGTTTTCAAGCATATACATACAGGTAGGTACACACACATGGATGATACAGGTGTATCCTATTAACACAGATACCTAACGATAAGTTACACACACACACAGATGATAGAAGTATCCTTTAAATACTGCTCTGTCCTTGCCCACCACTACAGCTACATTACTAACACCTCTTAGTATACTTCTGAGGTATGCTGGTAGGAAAATCTTGCTAAGTGGAACTGCTGGTTCAGGACCTGAAAGAACCCTACAACCAAATGACTTACCCTCTCAACCCTGGCTGAAGCTTCACCTACTTCACCTTGACAACTTGTTCACTAGTTTTCAAACACTTCCAAGTTGGAAGAGCATGTTCTGCTGAACAGTTCTGACTGTTGGAGGTTCTTCCTCTCACTCTACTGAAATATGCGAGATAACTGCCACCCATGGCAATGACCTTGTTCATCATACTCTTTACTATATGAATCATTAGTATTTGAGAACAGCTTTCATGTGTCCCAGAATTAGGATACATATGCCCAGCTTTTCTCATTCTTGCTCAGATAGTTTCTGGACATTATACCATCCTAAGATACAGTCTCAATTATATACAATCAAAAGACTTTACTTGCTATTCTAAGAAGGTGGACAAGCCCAAGGCCCTGTACTGTATTTACATAGTCTGACTAAATAAACTTTGAATGTTAATATTGCAAAAAAAGGGTCTCACATCAATGATCCAAGAAACTATACAGAGAAGACAAATCAAACCCAAAACTAGTAGAAGGAAAGGAACAACAAAGAGCAAAAATCAAAAAAAATAGAAAATAGGAAAATAAGGAGGAAACACAATGAGACCAAGACTCTTCCTAGGGAAAAGAAGATGAATCTATAAACAGACTAACAAAGAAAAGACAGACATAAATGTCTCAAAATATCAGGAATGAGAAGGGATACCATACATACAGATGTTACAGATTCCAGTAAAAGGCTAATACAAACTTTATGCCCATAAATTCTGCAGCCTAAAGGAAAGGGATACACTTCCTAAAAGATAAAAACTATCAGAGCTTACTAGGAAAAAAAAGAAAGAAAAGAAAAAGAGCCGGGCGTGGTAGCTCATGCTTGTAATCCCAGCACTTTGGGAGGCTGAGACAGGAGAATCGCGAGTTCAAAGCCAGCCTCAGCAAGGGCGAGGCGCTAAGCAACTCAGTGAGACCTTGTCTCTACATAAAACACAAAATAGGGCTGGGGATGTGGCTCAGTGGACGAGTGCCCCTGAGTTCAATCCCTGGTACCAAAAAAAAAAAAAAAAAAGAAAAGAAAAGAAAAAGAAAAAAACAGCCAGCCTACATAGCTCTGTTATTTAGTATAGAAATTGAACTTTTAAAGTTCTCACAGGAATCTTCATAGCTATTAGATGAAGCACATGTATTTACCCTATTCCTCCTGCTAAGTATAGCTAAAACCCCTGGACATCATATGCAGAACAAATATAAAACTCTGAAGTTGGACAGAAGAAGGCAGATCCTTGGGGATTCTCAGTTACCGGGGTTTTCTTTTTGCCTCATTATCTCCTACTGAGTGCTAGAGAAGTGGGCAACCTGAAAACACCAACAGGAACAGACAAAGGACCAGGGAAAAGACAGCCTATCAAGACATGAAATATTCAGACAATAAACATGCTCCAACCAAGCATGACAAAAAACAAAAACCACCACCAAAAAACCTCAAACAAACTGGTCTCACAATTGAAAATAAAGGCCCACTGCCCAATATAGACCAATGGTGATCAGTTCATTAGGTTCCCAGACCCCTCACTAGAATGAGGTGGTATTAGAGGAGGCTGAAGAGAGATTGCACAACTACCCAGCAGGAATGAGGCCACATGGGGAACAGTAATTAAGCACATTTCTGTGAATCTATAAAGCATCAATCAAAAATAAATGAAGGCCAGGTGTGATAGCACACATCTGTAATCCCAGCGGCTCGGGAGGCTGAGGCAGGAAGATTACAAATTCAAAGCCAGTCTCAGCAAATTAGCGAGGATTTAAGCAACTTAGTGAGACCCTGTCTCTAAATAAAATAGAAAAAAAGGGGGCCTGGGATTGTAGCTCAGTGGTAGAGCACTTGCCTCGCATGTGTGAGGCCCTAGGTTCAATCCTCAGCACCACATACAAAGCGATAAAATAAAAAAGACACTGTGTCCATCTACAACTAAAAAAAATAGAAAAAAAAAAAAAAAAGGGCTGGGGGCTGGGTGCAGCGGTACACGCCTGTAATCCCAGGGGCTCAGGAGGCTGAGGCAGGAGGATGGTAAGTTCAAAGTCAGTCTCACCAACAGCGAGGTGCTAAGCGATGCAGTGGGACCTGTCTCTAAATAAAATATAAAATAGGGCTGGGGATGTGGCTCAGCAGTTGAGTGCCCCTGAGTTCAATCCCCAGTACCAAAAGAGGGAGAGGGCTGGGATGTGGGTCAGTGATTAAGTGCCCCTGCGTTCAATCCCTGGTACCACAAAAATGAATAAGTAAAAGGAAGACCAGTAGAGGAAAAAGAATGGGTGGGGAAAAGGGGAGGCAAAGAGGGGGATATTGGGTACTGAAATGGAGTAAATCAAATTCCATGCATGTATGAGTCTGTTAAAAAAGAACCCATTATATATACCTATCATGCACTAAAAAAATCCCAGAAAACAACTGTGAGCTGAATAAACTTTTCTCCATAAGTATTTAGCCTCAAGTATTTTGTCATAGCAATATCACGGAAAAATCAAATTACGGATCAGAAGAAATAAAACTGAAGAGCCACAGGCCCTGTGGGACTGTGACAAAAGACCTAATGTTCTAGTCATTGGAATCCTAGAAAGAGAGGACAAATGTCTAAAATTTCCCACATTTATCAAATCATACAACTATATATGTAAGATGCTGACTTTGTAAAAGCTATCTGTGCTAAACCCAAGGCCAACATCATCCTAACTGGGGAAAAATTGGAATCATTCCCTCTGAAAACAGGAACTAGACAGGGATGCCCTCTCTCACCACTGCTATTCAACATAGTCCTTGAAACACTAGTCAGAGCAATTAGACAGACAAAAGAAATTAAAGGGAAGCCAGGCGCGGTGGCTCAAGCCTGTAATCCCAGCACTTAGGGAGGCTGAGACAGGAGAATCAGGAGTTCAAAGCCAGCCTCAGCAACGGCGAGGCGCTAAGCAAGCAACTCAGTGAGACCCTGTCTCTAAATAAAACACAAAATAGGGCTGGGGATGTGGCTCAGGGGTCGAGTGCCCCTGAGTTCAATCCCCAGTACCAAAAAAAAAAAAAAATTAAAGGGATATGAATCGGAAAAGAAGAACTCAAACTATCATTATTTGCAGATGACATGATTCTATACTTAGAGGATCCAAAAAATTCTACCAGAAAACTTTTAGAATTAATAAATGATTTTAGCAAAGTAGCAGGATATAAAATCAACACCCACAAATCAATTGCATTTCTATACATCAGTGATAAACCCTCTGAAAGAGAAATTAGGAAAACTATCCCATTCACAACAGCCTCAAAAAAAAAAAAAAAAAAAATACTTGGGAATCAATTTAACAAAAGAGGTGAAAGACCTCTACAATGCAAACTACAAGACACTGAAGAAAAAAATTGAAGAAGACCTTAGAAGATGGAATAATCTCCCATGCTCCTGGATAGGCAGAATCAATATTGTCAAAATGGCCATACTTCCCAAAGCGCTATACAGATTCAATG
>PVHX01023981.1:0-24756 GCA_004024805.1 Geosciurus inauris
AGGGACCCGCCGCCTCCTGTGGCCCCAGGCACAGAGGTGCTCCTGACCCACCCTCTGGGCCTCGGTGTGGGTCCTCCTTGCGGAGCCCCAGCTGGGCAGCTGCATGGCTGTGCCCCCAGCCTCTGCTGGTCTGCACTGTGCAAGGTGACTCGCCAGTCCCCCACTTGGAGCAGGGGTGCTGTGGCTCATGGTGGCCAGGCAGCCCTCAGTGAGCCGGGGTGGCTGGGTGGCATTGGCTACTGCCATGATTACCTGACAGATGCTGTTGACTCCACGACTCTCCTGAGGGAGCAGCTCTGTGCACACAGGTCAGCCCGTGGCTTGACCAGCTGCCGCAAGCCGCCTCGTCCACCCAGCATGGCCCTGGTGGGAGCGCCTCCTTCCACCGGGCTGCTATCCCGTCAGGGCCTCTGCCCTTCCTCGGAGCATGCGAAGGAGGAAGGGACCGGTGGAGGGGGAAGGGGCCATCACCTCGACCACTCAGCAGCCCAGCGGCTCCACGGACGCCCTGGAGGCAGAGCAGCCCTACCCGAGCTTCTGTGCAGCCCGGACTCCCCACCAGGGGATGCGGGTTAGCCCAGATTTGTCGCAGCGGTGGGGCTCCTGGGTCTGTCTGGCTCCGCTGGATTTCCTGAGTAAACTGGGGTAGAACTGGTCTTGGTTAGTCGTTGAACATCACCTGTGTTGAAGGCTGTGTCCCCAGGACATCGGGCGTTTGTTCAATTAACTTCTATGTGGCATAAACGCCATGCACACCCTCAGCTGGCCTTTGGGAGGGGCACAATGACAGATGAGGTTGTCCCCGTCCTCAGAGAGGGCAGGTGGTGGTCGGGGAGGAGCCACTGTAGCTGTCTCAGTGGACCCATCCCTTGGGTCAATGAGCGTTTACCGGAAGGCAGCTGTGGCCACGGGTCCTCGCACCTGCAGGCCTATGCAGACGCCAGCTAAATCACGCCATGTAACCCTGACGCTCGACCAAGTCACAGGTGGAAGACTGAGGCTCCCGCAAGGAGGTCAGTGAGAGGGCTGAGTCCAAGGAGGCAGTCAGTCCCTGCAGGCAGGCCTTCTGTCCCACCACCTGCAATCTGAGCACCCCAAGGTCACTGGAAGATACCAACGGGCCCCACACTGTGCAGGGCTGGCAGGTCCAACTGAACTCCACGGACTCTGTGCACGGCTCCCCGAAAGCCAGCGAGGTCAGCGAATCACACACACGCACAGTAAATGGACAAGGAGATGCAAAGGAGCAGAGGACTGACCTCTTGTTCGTGGCCAGTCCAAGGACACAGCTAGTGATTTGCTGCAGACCTCCTTGTGACAAAGGGGCCCAGGCTCTGGAGCTTCCCCAGAGGGAGGTTCTGACTCTGGAGAGGCAGAGCCCAGCCTCAGCAAGGGCAGGACTGTGGCCCTGGGGTGCTGCCCCCTCCTCGGGCTGCTCCTCTGAGCCAGGGAACGCAGCCTGCTCGCCATAGCCTGGCCCCACAGCCCTCAGTGACCCATTCCCAGCAGCTGAGAGCACTGCCTCAGGAGAGGCCACCGCCCCAAGCCCCTGGCCATGGCCTCCTCTCTGCCAGCAGGACAGGCCTCATGGACTCTGCTTGTAGGAAACGTCTCTCATGTGCTCCTCTTTGGGATTCTCCACATGGTCACTCAAGTGTGCCAATGGACATGGCGTTAGGAAGTCCGTCCAGCGCCCCATTGGTGGGCTCTGAAGAGCCGTGTCCAGCCCGGAGCTTCTGCCCAGCAGAGTTCTCTCATTCTGATAATACGAACCACACTGGGCCCTCAGCACCCAGTGTGCTCACTTCCAGAGGCAGTGACCTGCGCTGGCCTGGGAGGACTCAGCAGCCCACACAGCAGCCACTGTGCCCGTCAGGGCCCTGCTGGCAAGGGCTCTGGGGAGAATCCCTGCTCTAGGAGCTGTCTGGCACATCCCCTGCGAGACCTAGGGGGAGCTGTTCATCACCCAAGCCCAGGGAAAGTCAGGATGGGGCTCCCTCCCACGCGCTCTGCCAGGCGCAGGGGACAGAGCCACAGATGCCCCCCCCCAAGCCACATGGACCCACATCCCAGGCCCACCATCTATTACTCAAGAAATGGAAATGGCTCGCCCTCCCAGGGTCTGGCCCCTGGGACATCCGTGGTGGAGTCAGGCTGATTGGAAGGAACCCTTTCCTCCAGGGAGGACTCCATCGCAGCCCAGAAGGCAGCTGTGGGGCGAAGGCAAATCAATAAAGGATCTGCAGACAGATGCTCTCTGGGCCTGAGTACAATCCACAAAACGCATGTGCGGAGAAGACAAACCTCCCCTCCCTGCCAGGCTAGAGCAGATGCCCGAATCCAAACAGCTCTGCAACAGAACCTGAGACGGCTGAAGTGAGTTTCCTCAAAAGGCGCAAAGAAAGGGGGTCAGGAGTTGCTGAGCTCATACAGCAGCCAGCCCTGGACCCCGCGGCGTCCAGAGTCCAGGGCGGGCGGGCGAGGGGCACGATGCTCCTCCGGAGGAGCTGCGGAGAAAGTTGCATGGAGGAGTTTTCCCACAGCGGAGGAGGGCGATAGGCTCCGTCCTCAGGCAGGCGGGTCAAGGGTCAGGGCTATGCCTGCCCACAGTGCCGGGGAGGGCACCGGCCGGACGAGTGATCGCAGGAGCCGGCAGCCAAAGAAACCCTTTCCCCACTCCTCCAAGCCACTTGGGCAGCCAGGTGAAGCCGGGGCCAAAACAAGCCCTGGGCGCTGCCTCCTGCCCTCCCCCACTCCCTCCTGCGGACCCCACGAAAACTTGGTCTGTCTCCACTCAACCCACGCTGGGGAGCTGGAGAGGGGAGGGGGCCTGGCCGGGCAGCGTCCATGCAGCCAGTGTTCCTAATGATCTGGAGCCACACGAGCCTCGGTGCCATCGGCAAGGATCATACCTCCTGCTGATCTCGGGGGAGATTCTCCAGGATCCATGGCTGGGAGTCAAGGAGAGTCTCTAAGCCATCGGGAAGGAGCCGAGCACTGCGGCTCCTGGAATGATGGGCCAGGGCGAGCTTTAATTATCAGGGTCTGATGCCTCTTCTTTTTTGGTAACTGAGCAGATTTAAAGGGCTAGAGTCCCAGTCTGGAGGGTGCTGGTGCTGCTCTCGCTGCTGCTGGTGCTGCTCTCGCTGCTGCTCTCGCTGCTGGCAGGGCTTCCTGCACCTCCACTCCAGCGAGGAGGAGGCAGGGAGGTGCAAGGTCGCAATCAGGACTGCGGATCCGTGACCCAGCCCTGCCTGCCCAGTGAGACCCAGGTCCTGCCTGCTGTCTCCGCAACCGGGGAGTGGGGTGGACCCTGTGGGTGCGGGATGCCCAGTGGCACTGTCCAGACAGTAAAGCGAGAGCTGGTCTCTGCCTGGCGACAGGCGTCTCACACACCCCTGTGCATATGTACACACCTGCCCAGGTGCACACACCTGCCAGGCACCCACACGCCTGCCCATACACACGCATGCCTTCCCGTGTATGTACATACATACCTGCCCACGTGCCTTCCCAGGTGTGTTCACAGGCACCTGCTCAGGTACACATGCCTTCACACATACACACACCTGCCCAGGTACACACGTTCCTGCCTATGTACACACCCGTGGCTTCCCATGACACACACGTCTTCCCATGTACACACCTGCCTGCCCCAATACACATCTTCCCCTGCCACATGCAGTCATGAGACAGCACGTGTACAGGCACATGGCTTCCCACGTGCGCCTTCCCACGGACACACAGGCACGTGCCTGCTCTGTGCACGCATGCCTACCTTGCTACACACTGTTGGCCTGTGCACGCACCTGCCTGCCCACCCTCCGACAGCCAGACACGGGTCATGGTCGGCCGCAGCCAGGCCTGCCGCCCACCGTGGTTTACAGGAGCAGCACCTGGAGCCGTGACAGAGCGTGGGCAGGAGGGACCTGGAGCACTGCGGTGCAGGTGTGGGCAGAGCAAGGAATGGGGTTCTCCCGGCCTCTGGGGACGCCCTCAGTGGAGCACGGTCCTGGGGGATAGTCCTGCCTCCACGCCACCAGAGCCACACGGCCTCCTGCTGGGGCAGGTGCTGGTCTTGTGACCCCACGGGGCAGCTGTCATGGCCCCTCCTCAGGCTAGCCACCTGCTGGCAGCCCACTCAGGGGGCCGAGTCCCTGGGCACGTCCTCAGCCCATGCGGCAGGACCAGCACTTTGAATGCCATTCCTCAGGCTCCCAGATAAATGCGGCCACCCAGGGCTCAGTGTCTGGAAGCCCTCAGGGCACAAGCCTTGCCGTGAATGTCAGGTGTCCAGGGGGAGCTGGGCTTGAATGGGGAGCGGCCTCGATCCCTCCTCAGGACGCTGTGAGCACTGTGACTCTACTTGACTCTCCCCTGGTGGGCTGGTTTCTGACTTGTGAAGTGACAGGTGGGACCAAGCCAGCGCTGCCCCTCAGGAGGAGGTGCACGTGCTCCCTCACTTAACACCGGAGCTCCCTGGCCAAGGCAGCACGCTGCAGAGGGCGTGGGCAGACGACCCCGTGCAGGACTGTCCTGATGGCGAGGGTGGACACACCTCCCTGGCCCAGCCTCCCTGCTGAGAATGGACCCTGCACACAGCAGCTCAGGCTGGTAGCCAGAAAGACCTGGCACCTGAGACTCCAGCCGGGCCTCCAGGAAACCGCTCTGTGCCCCTTGACCCCTGCTGGGCCTCCACCTCCAGGTGCCCAGTGGCCTCACGTCCACTGGCCATAAAGCTTGTTAGTGAAGAGCCTGCCGTCACTTGTTGGCCTCGCCCCCGCCCTGGGGGACTTGCATATTGCCCCTGCCGTCACTTGCAAGGAAAGTGAGACAGAGATGGCGAGATCAGGGTCAGGGTGAGTGTCCCACACCCAGTCCCAGAGCCCTGACCTAACAGGGCACCTCCAGGTGAGGAGGACTCCCCAGGCGACATTGAGAGAGGCTGGCACAGCGGAGGTCCCAGCCACAGCCCCACGACAGGCTGCATCTGGCAGCTCCACACTTCCTCCCACGCCGCCAGCTGGGCCTCCTCCCAAGTCTCACTAGTGGAATCAACACCCAGTGTCTTAGAACAAGCAGGGTCCTGCAGGAACGGGGCCTCCGCACCGCACCCCCCTGCCCGAGGACTCTCCGGGCTCCCAGCTGGCTCGTGGTGCTCTCCGCCCCAGTCCACATCTTCCCTCCACCACCTCACGGCCCTCGAACAGAACTGAGAGCAGGCTGGCCAACTTGGGTAGAAGTGCACGGACTCCGAGAGCGGCAGGGCACAGGTCACCTGGGCAGTCAGGCTCAACGCACTCAGACCCCTGCGGCCCTGAGGGCTGGGGACTTGTCCACAGCACCCAGCACCCAGCACCCTGGTGGCTTCCAGAAGGGACCAAGGCCAGAGAGCAGGAGGCTTTCACCCCTCCCTGTCCAAGGCCCCTGCTGGCACTCCTGTGTCCCCAGTGGCAACCTGCCCCTTCCCTGCCGACTGGCAAGTGGGAACGTCAGCCCTTCATTCCATCTGGAGGAG
This sequence comes from Geosciurus inauris, assembly GCA_004024805.1. Taxonomy (NCBI): domain Eukaryota; kingdom Metazoa; phylum Chordata; class Mammalia; order Rodentia; family Sciuridae; genus Geosciurus; species Geosciurus inauris. The sequence continues at coordinate 5,519 of PVHX01023981.1, forward strand.
CTCAGCCTATCAGACGTCCAGGAGATAAACTGTCACCCTGCCACCCAGGAGGCCGCATCTCCCGTGAAGGTGGGAGCGATCTCGCCCGGCCTGGAGACCGGCCGACCCGCAGTCTGCTGGTTTCTCACCACTGCCCCTCAGCTCCAGGCTGCCTGGCGTATTGGGGCTGGGGTCTCCAGACCACACTCCCAGCACCCCAGTCTTCTGGCTTCCTGTTAGCATGAGTCGAGGGAGGACCCAGGAGGGAACAGAGGGAGGGAGAAAGAAGGCAGCGGAGGTTTGGTCCAGGCGCCAGCAGCCTTTGGTCCCCCCAGCGACAGCCTCGCTGTGTCCCCCCGAGGACCAGCACCAGCTTTGCCCCCTCCTAGAGGTCCCCGAGCAGCTAGGCCATGACCTCTGGCTACGGAGGACCAGCCGCTGCAGTCCAGCTGGGTTGACCCCCTCGGGCCTGAGCGCCCAGCCCACCAGGCCAGGTGAGACCACCTCTCCCTCCCTGGTGCTCTTGCGATCACTGTTCTCTGGGCGGCTTCAGCTTTCCGATTCCTGTTCAGCTAACCCACTGTGTTAAATGCCATCTGTCTGAAACATCTAATATGGTTTTTGTTTTCCTAACTGGACAGGAATTTTCCTTGTAGATCCCAAATTGCCGGGTTCTGATAGTCACGATTGAGCCTTAGCAGAGGGAACATTCTGGCACCTCGTACACACTCTGGAGGATAAACGTTAACATTTACAGATTAAAAGGAATTTTAAGAGGGAGTCAAATTTTAAGATCATCCCTCCCGTTGGAGCCTATCGGCACATCCTTACATTGTATATTTGTCATTTATTGTAGCAAATTTTTAGGCATTAAGAAGAAAAAATATCCCCCGTCTAAGCGTAAATTGAGTGGACTCAACACAAGACATTAAGGGGCAGCTAGGACCCTTCACTCACGAAGGACTGAGGCTCACACACGGGGCGGGGGCCGGGCGGACTCACGCTCGCCCGCTGATCACCCATCATGCTGGTGTGTCGGGGGAGGGCCAGGCTGCGCTGCTGGTGTTTTAGTTCTTAGGCGATGGGCCCTCCGGGAGGGGAGGCCCTCACTCATCTCCCCATTCACCCCCCGTGGGGTCTGCGCTGAAACAGCAGGCGCTGGAGTCCCTGCGAAGGCGCCTCGGCCAGAGGTCTAGAGGCTCCCGTGTCCCCTCCTGCAGCCTGGGAGGAGGGGGTACAACTGTGTTTTTCCATTTCTATAACAAAATGAAGCTGGGTACCTTCATTAAGAAAGAAAAGACGTTTATTTAGGTCACAGTTTGGGGAGCTGAAAGTCCAAGATGGGGCCACTGCATGGGCCTGGCCTCTGTTGAGGGCCCTGGTGGGAGGTAGCACCGCGGCCGGATGCGCGGGAACTAGCGATCACAGCGTGAGACTGGAGGGCAGCGGGAGGCCAGGGGCCAGCTGGTCATCACAACCCCCATGTGAACTAACTCTGGGCCCCACACTCCAGTGACCTAAGGACAGCCACTAGGCCCCACCACCTTCCAGCATCCCGCACTGCGGACCACGCTCCGGACATGCGGACCCTCAGAAGAGGGCCCAGGGCAGCCATGGCAGGACCAGGGACCTGAGAGCAGCTCTGGCCAGACGTCCACCCCACAGTCAGAAGCACAGCAGGAGGCATCTTAGGGCAGTGCCCTGCCCAGCTGGGTCTGTGACCAGGGACAGAAGAGCAACCAGGTGACCATGCAAGTCAGCGGAGGTGTGACCCCAGAGACCAGACACTGCCCGCTAACCTAGGCGCAGGCCAGGGGCTGTGGAGGGAGGGGCTGGAGGACAGGCCACAGCTTTGAGCACAAGAAAGGCCATTCCCACTTCCCTGGGCAGGGTGAGCACGTGGCTGCTGGCCCCTGGGCACAGGGTGAGGACGCGTCTGCTGGCCACTTACTTGTGCTGATTTAGAAACCTGGCCTTCTGCCGTCCCCTGGCCTCTGTCCTAGCAGAGCCCTATGAGAAATCTCTAAGTGACCCCATCCCATGCACTCAGGGGCCGCCACTCAGGGTGGGCACAGGAGGTAGTGACAGGCCAGAGGGAGACAGGCCAGCCCTCGTGGGCTCAGGGCTGTGCTCGGTGGCAAGGAAGCCCGAGGAGAGGGGGCACGCTCAGGCCCTCTGTCCCCACCCAGGGGACAGACTGGCTCTGGAGGAGTGGGAGGCTCCCGAGGGCAACCGTGAAGCTGGTTCCAGAAGATCATAGATGTTGATGCTGTGGGGACAGGGACATTGCCCCCTCCAGACAGAACAGGTCCCAAGGCTCTGGACACCAGGCAAGGCCAGCACTGGCCGCGGGGACCATGACAGCCTGACGAACTGGGAAGGTGGGAGGTGATCCCAGGCAGAAAGTTCACAAGGGAGGCGGGAAGCTGCTGAGTTGGGTGACATGCTGAGACGTCCCTTTGCAACAGAGCCTCAGCTTGGAGGGTTGACCACGGCCCGCTGGACGTCCAGGAAAACAACGAAGGAGACTGAACCAGGTTCCCAATGGGAGACGGCTCAATTTCTTTCTAGATCAGACCTTTTCCTCCAAGAATCCAGCTCCACATCTGCCTTGAAGGCTCTGCATGAGCTGCTGGCACCCAGCCACCCTTCAGCACCTTCTCTCCTTCCAGTTCCCGGCTGGCGAAAACAGCTCCAGCCCGGGAGCACGCGCTCGGCTCCTGGAAGACGCCAGCTCCGCATCTCTGGCCTCAGCACGTGCCCTCTCTCCACCTGGAAGGCGCCTGCTGCTGCCCTGCGCTCCGCCTGGCCCACCAGCCTGCTCGGAGGAACGGGGCAGCCTTCTCCCAGGGACCAGCTTCCCACTTCCTCCCCAGCCAGAGGTGTACCCGCCTCCCCTGCAGCCATCCCCTCCCACAGGAGTGTCCTTCAGTCAGGGACACTGCCCCTCGCCTCCCTCCTCTGCCTGGTACAGGCTGTCCCACAACAAACTCCGATTACAATGACTGGTGGTATATTTCCTCCTAACAGGGAAGTGAGCTTAGCTCCCTCGTGTCAAACGCAGACTTTGTAAGACTCACACCTGTGAAGTTCCAGGAAGACCCCAGTCCACAGCCCCGAGTGGCCTGCAACCCAGGGATGGTCTGCTCAGTGAATACAGGAGTCTCGTGTGTCAGAATAACACACGTGCAGGTCTCGGCAGAGTTCCCCCCAAGGCCACAGCTCCCGGGACGAGCCCGGGTCTCATCACCACCAGCGTCTGCGACACACTGTGCCTGTGGCTTTGGATGATGCTCCCACGGGGCCCTGCTTCCCTTCCCCTGTGAGGTCCTGGCAGCCTGGGAACGCCAAGCAGCCTGTTCGTAATCGTGCTCCCTAAAGCCGTGCAATATGGCGGCTCTGCACACTGCTCATCGGTGCGGAGCAGCCGTGCCCTACCTCCGAGGATCAACCCGGGGTCCGTGCACACACTTCAGCGTGCTGCCTCCACAAGGCCGCCAGCTGCCTCGTGCGTGGCGGAGAAGACTTCATTCAGCTCCGTGCATGGCAAGACTTGGGACTTGGCGACTGTTCCTGTGCAGTTCTGCTGGACTTCAAAGCCAACACCCACCCCAGACTGTCCCTGGGAGTGGCCCTTTGTGCTGTCCAGACCAAGGAGTCCAGACTCCGAGAAAGGTTCCCCCAGGGAAGGAAGGATCCGAGGCGACAGCAGCCGAGTCAGAATCCCCAGGGGGATACTGGCTTATTTTCTGAAGCCAGGGCCTCGTGCGTGCTAGGCAGGCCACTCCACCTCCCCAGCCCCGGATACTGGCCTTAGGCTGAAGGAGGTGGACCCCAGGGAACCCCCGACCATGAACAGCAGGCTAGCTCACGAGCTCACGGCCCGCCTTCCTTCGCGGGGATTTGGATTCTGTCCTCAGCCCCCGCCCCACACTTTGGTGACAGTCAGACGGAGCCAGTGGTACCATGATCCCCTTCTTGGTGGTATGTCCCTTTATCTGTCCCCAACCTTCAGGCAGGGCTGGTGTGTGGAGGCTCACGGCGACGGCGACGGTGAGGCTGTGGAAAGACGCCCTCACGGTACTGCCAAGCAGGTCACCCTGCAGGGCGTGGGGACAGGACCAGCAAGAGAGCGAGCACAGCCCTGAGGAGCCGCCCAGGAGGGAGGCCACGGCCACGCCGGACGTGGTGGTCCAGGCACAGACGCTTGCTGAACTGTCCTGTTCCCCAGAACGCTGGGAAACAGCGGCCCTTGAAGTGACGACACAGGCCCATGCCGTGTTGAGGTGACGAGGACACGCTCCGGCAGGACTCACCTGCTGCTCCCTTCACTCCATGCAGACGAGCCACCTCCCGAGAGGCCATCCAGCTCTGCCACCCGCACGTGGCCTGGGCAGGTCCCCACCCACGTCAACCCTCAGCCCACCGTGCGGGGTGAAGGGCAGGCCTCACATCGGGGCAGGCGGTGGGTGCGATGCTCTCCATTTCTCAGACATGGACACTGGGGCTCACTGAGCAGCGTGGGTGCAGTTTAAATAGCTGTTGTCCTGGGAGCCGGCTCCAGGAGGGCCACCCTGCAGACCTCGGGGTCCCCTGGAGGACTGAGTGGCGCGACAGGCTGGCTCTGCCTACACAGACCCGGGCTCCCTCCTCACCGGGGACGGGAAGGCAGTCGCTGAGCATCAGTGCTGGTGTGACCCCAAGAACTGCTACTCTTCTCCCTGATGCCTCCGGAAAATCCCTCCCTTGAACTCATCTTGCCATGACACGCACGCCAAGGGCAGCCCGCTGCGGACCCGCCCCGCCAGACTGCACCTGCCTAGACTGTCCCTCGCGGGGCAAGTTCCCACCCAGTGAGTCCTGCAGCCAACCTTCCTGGGAGTTGCTGGACCCCTCTGGGACCGCCACTGAACTGGGAAGAGCAAACCCCTCCGGATGCGCAGAGACGCTGCCCCAGGTGACTGGGCGGAGCAGCACGGGCGTGGGATGTGCCCCTCAGGCGGAGTCAGAGCGATGCTCCAGCCCCGCTCCTCGGCCACTGGAGATGCACGGCCGGATGGCTGACGGGTCCCACGTGTGCGCCCACAGCCCCTCCTTGGGGAAGGTGCCAAAAGCAGAAACCACCCGTCCCTGTTCCAGGGACCAAGGCTCCACCCGAGGACCTGCCCAACAGTAGTGGCAGCTCCGGGGCTCCCGAGGGCCTCCAGCTCCTCCCGAGGTCTCCCTGTGTGCCCAGGCCAGCCTCAGGACCCACGGGGACTCTCACCCCAGCTAAGACCCCGGAGTCCAGGCCATCGGGCACACACACCCTCAACAAAACACAGAGGGCATCTCAGGTGGCTCTTTCTGGTCTTCGCGGAGCGTGAGAGGAAGGACTCGGGGCCAGGTGCGGGTGGACACACCTGGGATAACTCAGGCCCGACAGACCTCACCTCAGCCTCACAGCTTCAGCGCCCCTTCTGGGTCCTCTCAAGGCACCCTGCACTCCCCTGTCAGCTGACACACCATGTTGGGGACCCCGGGGTCTCTGCTCCCACACACACAGAAGGTATGCTTTCGAGCTCAGGGCTCTATGTGCCCCTGTGGCGGGCTCCAGCCGTGACCGCCTGCCCCTGCCAGTGCCTTGGGTGCTCCCAACCCTGAGCTGCAGCTTTAAGAGGTGGCCTGTCCCATTAGTACCGGAATTGACGTCTGCCCACTCACCTCGCCCCTGACCGCTGCGTCCAGGGGGAATGAGAAGTGGGAGTGGAAAACAGCTGCCTGAGGCCACAGCACAGACGAGGATTTGATAATGTCACAGTCAAGTCGGGAAAGAGACAGACACTGTCCCAGCATAATAAAGCCTCAGACTCGGGCCAGCAGGAAGACGGGCGCTCCGTGTGGACCGAGATCTGCGGGCAGGTACTAACACTTGCCCCGTAGGACGCCTGACTTGTGTTCAGTATAGCTTGAGATGATCGGAAAGAGACAAAGGAATCCAAGCTTCCACAGAGCGCAGGGCCCCTCGCGTCTCACCTCCGACTTCAGCTCCCGCGTCTCCCTCACGCTGAGCCATGGGGACCCTAACTGTGGGGGTCGCACACCGCACCCAGGGGACAGCCCTGGCCCAGGAGTGGAGGGAGGCGAGTGGACTGGAAAGAGGGCGACAAGCAGAGTCCCCGGGGGCCACCTGCCAGGTAGGGGCCTCCAGGGGCCACCGGGAGCCGGGCGGGAGGCCAGGTTTCAGCTGCACAACTTGTCACCACACCTGCTCTCGGCCCAGCGCCCACCCTGGCTCTGCACAGCTTAGCACTGGAGGGCACGTCTCTTCCCGAGGTCGTGTGCGTGGGGGGGCATGCGTGTGCATGTGTGTGTGCCATGTGTGTGTGGGCGTGTGTGTGGGCGTGTGTGCCATGCGTGCATGTGTGTGTGAGCATGTGCCATGTGTGTGCTCGTGTGCATGTGTGGGCATGCATGTGCATGTGTGTGTACCGTGTGTGCATGTGTGTGCATATGTGTGCATGTGTGTGCCATGTGTGTGCTTGTGGGCATGTGCGTGTGCTGTGTGTGCATGTGTGTGCTTGTGTGTGTGCTCATGTGTGTGTGCATGTGCCGTGTGTGTGCTCGTGTGGGTGTGGGTGTGAGTGTGTGCCATGTGTGCACGTGTGCGTGTACCATGTGTGCGCATGTGCGCATGGGGGAGCATGCATGTGCCGTGGGGGGAGCATACGTGTGCCCGTGTGCGTGTGTGTGCTCCTGTGCGTGTGTGCATGTGTGAGAGAGAGCACAGGCACTTTCCTGGTGAAGGCAGGCAGGACTAGCCCTGTTTCCCCAGGTCAGCAGCAAGCGCCCAAGCCCTGAGAGGGTCAGCGGTGCCCCTTACTGGCGCCCTGCGGGAGGACCCACAGCTACGAGGAGTCCGCCGTCGGGGTGTGGGGAACAGGCCACTGCTGTCCACAGCACAGAGCAGTCAATGCTACATGGATGCACGGGATGTTTTGAGAGCACAGAAGAGGGTTCCCGGAGGACAGGAGGCCGGGGTGAGCTTGGAAGATCACAGGAACGTCCACCAGGCACCTGTCCTGGGACGAGGGCTCCGCTGCCCTGGGGAGCTGCTGAAGGCCCCTGCAGTCTAGGATGAGGACGCACTGCTGGGCCGACACCCGAGGCACCCGAGACAGCCTGTCCTCGTGGTCCCCAGGGCTCAGCCTCACTCACCTGTGCTGCTGGCGGGTTCCCAGTCCTTTCCCAGGAGCTGCCAAGGGGCCTCAGTCTTCCAGGGAGGCTGAGAAGGCGGATTCTGGTGTCCACACAGCTGGGACCCCCGCGCCAGAGCTGGCTCGTCCTTGCAGCCCATTGAAGGCTGCTGCCACGAGGAGGCGTGCGCCAGCTTCCTGGAGCCCCGCCAGGCCTTGCCGGCCAGCCAGGCAGGTGGAGGAGGAGCCCAGAGAGCCTCGCACAACCTCCGAGGGTCCGATTAACTCCCTAGGAGCCACGGGCGCAGCAGGCCAGGGCCGCCCCGCCGGGCTGGGGGGCCCCCTCCCTCAGGCTAGTGCTCAGCACTTCGCTCCTGGGCAAGCTGGACTTGCTACTTCAATTGGAGCTGGACGTCCTGCCCAGCCCTTCAGCTGCACACCCTGAGCAGACCTGAGCCCTCTGCTCTGAAACTCGCCACTGTTTTACCCTGTTTTGAATTTATTTCCCACTGAGGCGAAGCTCACACTGGCCAGACAGGCGGCTTGGAAGCCCACACCACGAGCTGCTCAGCCGTCGCCCCTGTCGCAAAGGGCTTCAGGACCACCAAAGGAGGCCTGCGGCTCAGGGAGAGCTCTTCCCAGCCCCCAGGCCCTGGGGGTACCCAGTCCAGGTGCTCAAGTGGCACGGCATACGTGGCCTTTCCTGACTGGCTTCTCACACCTGGCGTGTGGTTCCAAGGTCTGCTTGCGGTGTTGTGGGTATCGGCACTGCGTTCCTTTTGATGGCAGAGCAATAGTCCACTGCGTGGGTGCACGATCTGCTGTGCACTCCCTCTCTGGGCCGTCTGGGTCTCTCGCCTTTCCTCCTCAGAGGCAGCACTGTGGACACTTGTGTGCGCGGCTGGTCTCCACCCTCTGCTCTGGGGGGCATCTTCCCAGGAGAGGAGCTGCTGGGTCCGGTGGCAGTTCCTTGTTTGGCTTTTTGAGACACCACCGGACAGTGGTGGGACCACTTTATGTACCTCCCAGCAACGTCAGGGGCTGCGGTCTCTCCACGTTCTTGACAACACTTTCCACCATTTTTGAGGAGGCCCGATGGCAGCTACACGGGTTTCTCACTGGGGATTTGATTGCATTTCTTAATGACTGAGGTGCTGGGTGTCTCTCCTGTTTCCTGACAGTCTGGGGAGCTTTGGAGAAACGCCTGTCCAAACCCGCCGCCTGGGTGCACCTGGGCTGCTCTGTGTGGACCCGTCCTCCACATACTCTCCATGCTGGGCCCTTCTCAGGCTTATGATTTTCAGATATTTGCCCCGTTGCAGGCTGTCCTCCTGCTTTCTGGGCGATGCCCTGGGTGCACACAAGTTGTTGATGTGGTGAATTCACACGTATCTGTTTTTCCTTTTGCTATTTGAGCCGTTGATGTCGGATCCATTAGCCATGAAACATGGAGTCAAAATATTGACCTGTGTGTTTTCAGCCAAGAGTTTCACGGCTCTTGGTTTTTGTGCCGAGGTCTCCGGCCCACTGGGGTTGGCCTTCGTGTGTGAGAGGTGAGCGTCCCTTGTCACTCATTTCAATGTGACATCCGGTACTCCCAGCACCATTCGTCCAAGAATAGTGTGTGATCCTGGCACCATGTTGGACATTGGCCGGCCAGAGACACACCTGCTGACCCCTGGCCCTCAGCTCTATTCACTGCGGAGCCGTCCCTGCCGTCAGGGCCACTCTTTTGACTGGTAGATCTTTGTAATAAATTGTGGAATATATTTCCCTAATCTCATCGGGACCCAGTCGAGAGGAGGGACCTTGAACTGGTTCTTTAACTCCTAACGGACGCCTCAAAGGAGCCCCTCTCCCGCCCATTTCTTGCCGCTGTGACGTGCAGCCCTGACTCTGAAGTCAGGGCGGAAGGACGGAGGCAGTGGACAGCCTGGAAGGCCAGTGTCAGAATCTCCCGCCAGCCCTCCACAAAGAGGAGGGACAAAGGCCCCAGAGTCGCAGGCCCGAGTGGCCAGCAACCCCAGCTCTGGGTTCGCCCACACGGGCGCTGTGCGCGGGTCCTCTCGGTGCTGTGTCACGTGAACACCGGGCTGTTGTGGGGCCCTTGCGTGTGGTAACGTGAGCCACATATGGCCACGTGGTCCAGATACCACAGTGACCTGCATCCGGCTGGTGGTCACTCAGGGAAGCACACAGAAGGCACCAGTGGGTGATCTCAGAAACATGGCTGCCCCACCACGCCACCACCAGACACACCAGCCGCGAGGGCGTGAGCCCAGGACAGGCTTCTTTCCGGACATCACGCAGAGCCAGGCCGGGCAGCAGAGGAGGCAGGGCCAGTCTCTTCATGTCCTTACCTTCTCTGCTGAGAAATGAACTTGTTGGTTAAAAACATCCATCAGTCCATCCTGTGTGCATCACGTGGGTTGCGTCACGTCCTCACGCTTCCGTCCCCAAGCATCACCCAGGGAGGCTGGGAAACACACCCTCCCCCTTGCTGGGCACAGGCTGTCCAGAGCTGGGCATTTCCGCACCACCCTTGCCAAAGCAGAGCCCCTGTGCCTCTGGGTGCATCCAGGAGCACGTGGCAGGCACAGTGCCAACCACATGCCTGTCTCCGGCTGCAGGGGTGACCGAGGAGGCTTACTCGACTCTGAGGAGGAACTGACACAGGACTGGGACTTTCTCCTGGCACAGGCTGGGCAGTGCCACAAGCGGCACTATTAATAACTACTCAGAGCGGATTGCCTGTGAATGCAAGCGTGTGTTCAATCACCGGTCATCGAATATGAACGATTAATGCAAAAAGTGCTGGGCGAGCTGGAGCACCCCAACTAGCATCCAGTGCGCACCCGCTAAACGCCATGGGTAAGTCACACTACCCCAGGACAACCACGAGCCCCAAAGTACCTCCGGTGCCACGCGACTTCTCTCAGCCAAAGAGCAGACGCTGTCCTTGTCTGGCGGCTCTCTTCAGCCGACGGCTGGACGTCAGGGATGGTGGAGTCGATCCAGAGACGGACAGCAAGGTGGCCGGTCTCACTGATGTCCCTGGAGCAAAGCCCCCAGTGTGGCAGGACAAGCAGTTTAAATGCAGTTCCAAGTTGCTGGTGTGAGCTGGTGACTGGTGACACCCGGTGAAAGTCAATGTCCATGGGTTATGTCCAGTGAGACGATGTAATTGCAGCTGGACATATTCTTTGTGCACGTGCATGGAGCTGTGCTCCCTGTCACCTGTAACCAGACCTTGCTAAGCAGGCCGATGGCTCGTGCCACCCACAGCCCCTTATCCATTGCAAGCAGGTGTGACTAAGCACGTCAACGGCTACTGTTCCTTACGGCCAGCAGCTTAGTGGTCCCAGCATGTCCAAGCATGTCCACGGCGGATGCTCCTCACAGGTGGTCAAAGGAGCTCAGTGTTGACAGGAAGGTCAACAGTGTCCCCAGACATCACAGTGAGCCCTGGTGAAAAAAAGCCACTCCTGCCTGGGCTCCGTGCCACAGAGGAAGGGCAGCGGGGTCAGGCACACAGGCCCCGTCTCAGTCATAGCCACGGAGCCTTCCCACCCGGTCCTGTCCCTGAGCTGGCCCTCGCGGGCAACACCTCCCTAGGAGCCAGTGGACAATGTGTGGACAGGAGACAGCAGATGGCCTGTGGCTTCAGACACGGACTGGGCATGACCCATGGCTCAAGTCTCACCGCTCACCGTGCCCAGCCTGCAGCTAGCCCTCCACCAGAGTGTGGGTCCCGTGCCCCAGAGGCCCCTCCCAGGCCTCCCTCAAGGGGTGGAGGCTGCTGCCAGATCCCCAGAGGCAGGACGGCTGTGGACCAAGCCCCTGCCTCAGGAGGTCACCTCTAGCAACAGGTGGGGGGCGCTCCTGCTGCTGGGCTGACTTCCCACTCCCTGCTGCAGAGATTCCTCCTGCTTGTCTACCTGTGGGGCCAGTGTCCATGCTGGCCCCAACCAAACCCCAGATGCCGTGCTCACCCCAGTGGGTGCCCTGGCCCTAGGGCTGCTCAGCCTGCCCGTTGCCAAAGCTGCCAAGGTCCCAGGTGCCCATCCGAGTCACGACTCTCTGCAACTAACCCTCCCAACATTTCCAATGGTCTCCAGGGCCCCGGGGGCCTCCTCAGCGAGGCTGCCCAAGGCTGAGGCTGAGAAGGGCTGTGGACCCCCAGTCCCCATGCCTGCTCTCACAGACGCGAAATGCTGAGCTGCCAGCATCAGAGCACGGTGTCCAAGGAGCTCGTCCCACAGCCCTGGACGAAGGCAGGAGCGCCAAGAGGCTCAGCAGTGAGAGCACCCGCCACATACAGAGGCTCAGAGCCACCACCGGATCCCCAAGGCATTCCAGGAACTGGGCTTTTCACAGGTTTTTTTAAAAAACATTAGAATAACATTGCTAGGTCAGAAATCAACGTTCCTATACCGCAATGCGACGCTGCGTGAGCTCCGTCCCCCAGCCAGCAGCCACTGGTCCTCACCAGGGGAAAAATCACCGGGCTATCACTCACGGCCCACGTCTGAGCTCTTGGTCCCTGATAAGCAGTGAGGTCACAAAGGCGCAGCCTCCTGTACCTGCGCAGCCCGGGGGCCTCGGCAAGCCATGCCCCCGCGGCCCTGCCCGGGCCTCCCTCCCAGGACTCCATTCTCCTGCCTCCACGGTGGGCTGTGAAGCCAGCTCAGGGGTGTCCAGGGCACAGCAGCGAGCTGGATGGCCTGCCCAGCACGTTGAATGCCCATACTGCCTGAAGGGACTGCAGGGAGGACACAAATGTGCTGAGGACCCAGGGAGGACCCAGGGAGCCATGCAGGACCCAGGGAGGATGCCCACCTGGGGAGGACCCACAAAGCCATGGATGGCCCAGAGAGCTGTGGAGGACCCAGGGAGGACACCCACTCAGGGAGGACCCAGGGAGGACGCCCACTCAGGGAGGCCCCAGGGAGCCGTGGGTGACCCAGGGAGGATACCCTATCGGGGAGGACCACGGAGCTGTGGATGCCCAAGCCTGCCCCAGCCCACCTCGGCCTTGCTGGTGAGGGTGCCCAGCACCCCATCCTGGCACTGGGGAAGACTGCATGGTAGACGGGAGGCCAGGGAGCCAGGAGAGGGCAGCCTTGCTCCTTTGTAGTGACCCACCCTGCAGGAAGGAGCTCACTCTGCAAGGCAGAGCTGACCCAGGGTAGCACCCTCGTGACCGGACCCCCTTGCACCAAGCCTCACCTCCAAAGGCTCACCACCCCTCCATGGCCCCACCAGGGGTCCAAGTGTCCCGTGCAGGACCTTGGAGGATGCAATCATGTCCATATCGTGGCCCCATCTGTTAAAGCCACACAGCAGAGGGGACGTGCTGCAGCGCTGCCTGTCCCCTCCTGTAAGTGCCATCAGGTGAGCGCCCTGCGATCTGGTCGCATGGTTTCTCCCATTTTAGGGGGTTGTTTGTTATGCTGAGTTTTGAAATTCCATTGTGTATTCTGGATACACTTTTATAACATACTTTGCAAATATGTCTCTCACAAATGTTCTCTTGCTTTGTCTCTTCATTCTTGTAACAGTATCTGTCAGATGAATTTGTTTCAATGAACTCTAACTTGTCCATTTGAACTTATATGGATCATGCTTTTGTATTTTAAGAAATTTTTGCTTAGCACAAGGTCACAAAGGTTTTTGCCTATATTTTTTTCCAGAAATGCTGTAGATTTGGGTTTTATAATTAGGTCTTAAATACAATTTGAGTTAATTTTGCACATAACATATGGTACAAACTGAAGTTCCTTTTTGCCATGAAGTTCAATGGTCATAGCACCACTTACTGGGTAGATGAGCCTGGCCTCCCCCACTGTCCATGTGTGTGGCTGTGGACTCTCTAGTGTCATCTGTTAGGCTGGTGACACATTATCTTAGTTACTGTAGCTTTACACTAAGCCCTGAAACCGGGTGGCATCAGTGGGTAGCTTTTTTCTTCCCAGTGTAGCTGCCTTCTCTTTCCACCATCCCTTTGCACTGGCTGGAACCCCAGGACAGCGTGGGATAGAACACTGCGCACGCATTATTTTCTTGTTCTAAATCTCTGGAAGAAAGACAAAAATGTCAACAGGTGGAGGGCCTCATCCTGCGCGTGTCTTCTGAGAGCAGCTTTCAGGCAGGGAGCAGGGACTGGGTGAACCACTGTCTGTCCGCCAAGATGGAATCACAGGGGTGGACTTTGGGTTAGGCCAGCCGCCCGCCCATGGGACAAAACCCCTGTTTAGAATGTTCCGTCTTCACAGTCGTTGCTAGATGTCCTGTGCTGCGGGCCTCTGACTGGTAAGAACCTGACCCGCACAACATGCAGTGGGCCCTCCCTGTCACGGGGCGAAGAGCTATGGACAAAGGAAGGGGTGTCGGGGTCGAGGTCTTCCACAGCCCTGTTGATCAAGTGGAAGTGGGCGGACTCAGGTCGCTTTTTTTGCAGAAATTTCTAACTTGGCCTTAAAATTCACATGAAAATGCAAAGGGACCCTCCATGGGCAGCAATCTTGGAACAGAGAGACTCCGATCTCCTGATGTCGGACGACTACGCACTGGGTCCCACGTGTTTGTCCTATGTGGTCCTGGCCCCAGGACATATAGATCCACGGGAGAGAAGAGCCCAAGTAAGTCTGAAGATCTCAAACCTGAACCCTCACTGTCGATTGCTTTTCAACAAAGATGTCAAGGAATTTCAATGAGAAAAGAATACTCTTTTGAACAAATAGTTCTGGGAAAGTCATGTCACATGGAAAACATGAATTTGGACCCCTAGATAATACTCTGTACAAAAATTAACTTGAATGAAACAAAGATCCAAATGTAAGAGCTGAACTCGAATCTCCTAGAAGGAAACGGGGAAGTCTTCATCATCATGGTTTAGGCGATGCTTTCTTAGCACCAAAAGCACAAGCCACCAAAAAACTAATAACAGAAACACCACCAGATAATTTGGCCTTCATCAAAAGAACACTTGTGCTACAAATGGTACCATCAACAAGGAGAAAAGAGAACACACGAGCAGAAGAGAAGTTCTGTGAACTGTGAATCTGATGAAAGGCTGTGTCCAGAAGAAAGAGCTCTCGCAACTCAAGGGTAAAAAGAACCTAGTTTTAAAACAAGCGAAGGCATCCCAGCTACTGGGGAAGCTGAGGCAGGAGGATGCAGCTCAGTGGCGAGTGGCAGGGCGAGTGGCACTTGCCTAGCACGCTTGAAGCCTTGGGTTCAGTGCCAGAACCACACACAAAACGTTCTTTTTTGATTGAAAGATCTGAGCAGACATTTCTCCACAGAGATACACGGGGCCAACCCTGTGCAAGATGCTGGACTCCTTGCCGGCAGGGAAAGGCGTGTTGAGGCTTGTAGGAGACATGGCCGCAGCCCACTGTGGCTACTGCAGCCAGCACAGGGGCGGGCAGGGCAAGACAGGAAGTTGGTGGCCCCCGGGCAGCTCCAGCGGCAGAGTGCCCTGCCCTCCAGGCCTGGGGCTCCTCTGGGGCCAGTGAGCAGGAGGAATCCCCTTCCCCATGTCACCTGGACCAGGGCTTAGGGACTGCCCAGCATTTCCTCGGCATCTCTGGTCAGCCGTGGTTCCTCCCCAGCCCTTAAGCCCCCATCCCAAAGTCCACAACTCCTCCACCTCTTTACTCTCCAAGGGAATTGCTCTGGTCTGACTGTCCCACCAAAACACACCGAAACGTAACCCCCCCTGCGAGGTATCAAGAGCTGGGAAGGGGGATCTTTAAGAGGTGATTAGATCACGAGGGCCCCCAGATGGGGTAATGGCTCACAGCCAGTGTGGCTCCTTGACATGCCATCTTGCCCTGGGATGCTGGGCACACCCTGGGACTCTGCAGAGTCCCCATCGGCAAGAAGGCCCTCACCAGAGGCAGCCCCTTGACTCAGGGCCCTGCAGCTTCCAGAACAGTGAGCCAAATAAACCTTTATTCTGAATAAACTACCCAGTCTGTGGGATTCAGCAAGAGCAACAGAAAACCTGCTGAGATAGGAATCAGGGCTCAGGAAGGCGAATGTGGGTTTGTCTGATATCTTTAGCAAGAACGTCTACTCTTCCCAAACCTTGCTGATACACAGAGAATAAAAAATATTGGCAAATCAAATCTGACAATATAATAAAAGAATTTTGGCCACTCTGAGCTTATTCCAGGAATTCAAGACAGTTGAATATTAAGATGTCTAATATCATGCAATGTGACCAAATCCGGCAACAATAAGAAAATCCATATCGGGGCTGGGGTTATGGCGCAGTGGTAGCGTGCTCGCCTGGCATGCGTGAGGCACTGGGTTCGATCCTCAGCACCACATAAAAATAAAATAAAGATATTCTGTCCACCTACAACTAAAAAATAAATGTTTAAAAAAAAGAAAATCCATATCACAATTTCAAAAGAAGCATCAAAAGATCGATGCTACTTAATAGTTACTCTTGATAAAATATAATAACTAGAATTAAAAGGATCTTTCTCCAGCATGATGAAGAGATCATATTTTAATTCCACGGCCAACAGTAGAATCATAGCAAAGAACATTTTTGACAGGCATTTCTGTAAAATGAAGGATAATACAAAAATACCAGCAAGCATCATTACTATTTTTCCACTGTTGTAGAAATTCCAATTGCCTGAAAAAATGCAAAACAGACATAAAATGTAAAACAATTAAAGTAAAATAATACACATTCACACCTAAGAAAATATCAGTACCTAAAACATCTAAGTGTGTTAAAGAGAAACTCTGAAAATTAACAAGAAAATTCAGTAAAGGGAAATGAAATTTTAAAACTCATAATTTGTTCATTTACCTAGAAACAGAGGGTGGAGGAGATCTAACCAAAAGGACAACAGGAAACTGAGATGCTGAACAGCACAGAGGCCGGGCGCAGCTCTCGCGTGCAATCGCCCTCCCAGGTTTTACTTGTGCTCAAGAGTGCCGGGCACGCCGTGTGGTCAGGTGGTGCCAGGCCTCCCCCGATGCCCGCACACGCCACTCCTGGGCTTCTTCCTGGGCACCTGCCTGGACTGTGGGTGTGGCAGCAGTGTCCTCTCCCCCCGTGTCCACAGCATGGCTCTGGGGGCGGCCAGCAAGTGGCCAGCCACGCATGGACCTCTCCTGGCAGAAACTGCACTTTCGCTGCGGTGAGCAAACGTCTTGGTTCCTTCATCGCCCTCTTTACTAACAGACTTCATTTCTTGGAGATGTTTGAGGTTCACAGGAAAAGTGGAAAGTGCCGGGGTCCCCACACGCCCTGCCCGCCCAGCCCACACCCCACGCACAGGCGACATGGCCCGCCGGGCAGGCTTTGGCGCCCTGCTCGCCCCCTGCCTCCCCGACCCTGGAAACCACCGTCCCTGCTGTGTCCTGCTCTCGCACCTGCCCGGCACTGACCGGAAGAAGCACGCCGCGCCCGGAGAACCCCTTACCCTCTGCTGCCCGCTCATCCACGGCAGCTTCTCAGAGGCGCCGTCGCGTCTTCTTCCTGTTCACCGGCGCGAGAAACACCAGCTGCTGCAAGCGGTAGACGTGCCCCGAAGCAGCGGGCAAGGCTGGCCTCACTTCTGCGGGGGATGCGCTGCACACAGTGTGGCCAGCGAGCCGCGGGCAGTGGCCTGTGCTGCGCCCTGACCAGCACGCCCCGCTCAGGCGCCCAGGTCCCGGTCTAGGCCACTGGCGGATGTTTAAATTGGGCAGAGGGACGGGCTCTGGCTACGGTGGTACAGTCGGGTTCGGGCTGGGAGCTCAAATTGCCTGTGACTGGAGACACCTGGGCCACGCTCTGGGCCTGCCCCAGGAATTAGATGGATGGGCTGCAGGTGGCCTTTCTTAGGTCACTTAGGGCTGCACAGTACATTCTGAAAGTGGACCACGGGACCCCAGCTCTCACTTCGAGCCCGGCTGCCACTGCCCTGGCATGGCCTGGGGGTAGGGTGCGTGAGCCCCTCGAGAGACCCCGATTTGCCCTCAGGGCCAGCGGTCACTCACGAAAACGCACGATCACCATCCCCCAGGCTGCGGGGCTCTGCCTGGTAAGAACCTGACGCACCCCAAGATCCGTGGGGCGGGGAGCAATGTCCAGCTGCCCTCTTATCACGTCTCTTAAAAGTACGTCTAGGGCTGGGGCTGTGGCTCAGTGGTAGAGCGCTTGCCTCGCATGCATGAGGCACTGGGTTCGATTCTCAGCACCACATATAAATAAATGAATAAAACAAGATCCATTAACAACTAATAAAAAATTTTTTTAAAAAAAAGTACGTCTAAAATAAATCTTGCTCAAAACTCTGTGTTGGGACTGGGAGGGACTGAATCCTGTCCCTCCAAAACTCAGAAGCCGAAGCCCTCGCCCAGTGAGGCTGACTGGAGACTCGGCTGAAGGAGGCCATCTGAGTGTGAACCTAATCCAACAGGGCCCGTGCCCGGTAACAGGGGAGGACACCTGGTCTCGCTCCCCTTTCCACCCCCACTTTTCTCCTCTCTCATCACAGAGAAAGGACATGAAGACAAAGGAGGAGAGAGGCCTCGGGAGAAATCCAGTGCAGGGCGCCTTGACCCTGGACTTCAGGCCTCCAGAACCCTGGGCCAGGTGGCTGTCCAGCCCAGGGCCTGGGTGTGGAATCAGGTGGCCAGAGCCACCCTACAGCAGTCACCTCTCCCTGCTCAAGGCCTCGCTCTGCTGCGTTCTGGTGACCAGTTCTCCTGGGGATAAGTCTGCAGCCACTCGGGGAGGTGACCTCTGCCTGTGGGGTTCTGAGATTTCCCCGGGACGGGTGGCCTTCAGGCCTCCCCTCTGAAACCTCCAGCCCTCGGACTCTTCAGGGCTCTTGGCTGGATCAATTTCACGAGTTCGTCTTGCTGACTTTGGTCTCGCCGACCAGTCTGTGCTCTCCACGAGCATAGGACGTTGGTCCGTCCCGGCAGCTGGACCCAGGCCTGCTGCGGGCCAGGCTCAGAAGCACCTGGGCGGGGGAGTGGATGGCGCAGGGCTCTCCTGGGGGTCTGCCCTCCTCTCTCTGGCACTCACGTTATCTGTGAGGTGGGGTTCGCGCTGCATACCCGTGAGCGCACCTGACAGTCCTCTGCCCCGCCTGCCTCTGCCTCCCAGCCTTCTCTCCCGTTGCTGGGGCGGGTCCATCTCACCGACAGCACCAGTCACCAACGTTTTCCGGGAAGTTTTCCCTTCATTACACACACCTTGGTCTCTCCGTGCTCCATTTCTGGAATTCCTACTGTTGGGCTGTCGCTGTGCCAGGCAGCCCTGGGTCTCCCTTCCTTCCCCCATTTCCATCTTCCTGTGCTTCCCTTTGTGGTGGTTTCTTCAGTTTCGTTCCCAGACACTCCACTGACTTGCCACCTCGTCTCCTGTCCTTCGTGCTTGCCGGCAGCGCCCGTTCTGCCCTTCCTCCTGAAGGCGCCTCCTGTGTCTGCAGATCACTGGCGGCTGCTCCTCGCACAGTCTCCTTTCCCTGAGGCCCTTGGGAGCCGGGTGCAGCCTTTCTGGGGACATGCCCCTTGCTGCTCTGCTGCGGCCTGGCCTTCTGGGAAACCAGGGAGAGACCGGCTGCACTTCCCAACAGGCCGGGCTCAAACGCAGGACTACGACGCCCTCTTTTTTTGTTTTTTTATTAGAGCCTTACAATTACACAGCGTATTTGGGTTCCTTTGGCAAAATCATACATACAAGGAATCTGACTTCAATCCCGATTCCGCTTCCCCTTGCTCCTGCCCCCTTTCTTCTTCCTCTTCTCTATGAACCTCCTTTCACCTGTTTATTTATTTTTGGAAACGAGGATTAAACCCAGGGGCACGTAACCACGGAGCCACATCCCCAGCCCTTTTCTAAAAAATGTTATTTAGAGGCAGGGTCTTGCTAAATTGCTTAGGACCTCCCTGAAGTGCTGAGGCTAGCTTTGAACCTGTGATCCTCCTGCCTCAGCCTCCCGATCTGCTGGGATTACAGATGTATTCATTTTTGATTGGCACTTCCTATCATATACATAAAGGTGAAATTCCCTTTAGTACCTTCATATATGAATATAACATCATTTTTTCGGCACC
>PVHX01023982.1:0-24781 GCA_004024805.1 Geosciurus inauris
TTTTTTTTTTTTTTTTTTTTTTTTAGTACCAGGGATTGAACTCAGGGGTACTCGACCACTGAGCCACATCCCCAGCCCTATTTTGTGTTTTATGTAGAGACAGGGTCTCGCTGAGTTGCTTAGGGCCTCACCATTGCTGAGGCTGGCTTTGAACTTGCAATTCTCCTGTCTCAGCCTCCCAAGCTGGGATTACAGGTGTGCACCACCACGCCCAGCACATATCTTTTTCTTACACTGAAAATGTTGATTCCTAATAATATTAACATGGTTACTTGTTTGCTTTATTTTGTAATGAACATAAAATAAACCAAAATAATACCAATATTATTATTAATAGTAAAAATATTGAAGTTTAAGATTTCTGTCATTATGGAATAGCTTACTAAGGATGTAAAATCAGTATTACTGAGTGCAAAAGTCACTGAAGGATTTGCTTTTGGTAGTGATGGGGTAGCTCATTTTGGATTACCCTTCTGACGGTTTAAAACTCTGGATAAAATTTTTAAAAAACAGCAACTTAAAGGCACTGGAAAGTGACTAAAGGCACACAGAAACTAGGGCGAAGTTGATAGGTGGAAGAAGGGAACTGCATTGGGCAAACTTGCTGATTGTGATTTTTCTTACCAAACACGGGTCCAGTCAGTGCTACTACAGGGAGGATAAGACTTAGAAATCTTCAGTCTTAGGGTTGAGAGAAGAGAGTAGGTTTCAGAGCAATCACAGCAAGCAAGAAATTGAGGTGGGGTGGAATCCTGGAAAGCAGATGGACACTGGCAAAGGGCCCAAGTTCTTCATATAGGCTCTGTTTGAACTAAGGCAGAAGAAATGAATAGAGATTTCAGCTGCTGCCTACCATAGGAAAGACAGTTTAGAGTTTGAGTTCACTGTTAAGATAAAAAAATCAGGCTGGGCGCAATAGCACACACATGTAATCCCAGCACTTTGTGGGGCTAAGACAGGAGAATCACGAGTTCAAAACCAGCCTCAGCAACGGCGAGGCACTAAGCAACTCAGTGAGACCCCATTTCTAAATAAAATACAAAATAGGGGGCTGGGATTGTGGCTCAGTGGTAGAGCTCTTGCCTCACAGGTGGGAGGCACTGAGTTCAATCCTCAGCACCACATATAAATAAATGAATAAGGAAAGGTCAATCAACAACTAAAGTATTTTTAAAAAATACAAAATAGGGCCGGGGATGTGGCTCTGTGGCCAGGTGTCCCTGTGTTCAATTCCCATACCCCCTCAAAAAAAAAAAAAGAAAAAATCAGAAAACTTCATTGAATCCAAAGTCTGACATTGTAGCAGTCACAATATCTAGATGTTTGAAGAAATAGGAAAATGTGACCTTTACTCCAGAGCAGGGGTCAGCAATTTTTTTCCATAAACAGTAACTATTTTACGTTCTGTGGGCCATAATGGTCTCTGTTCCAACTACATAACTCTGGTGGTGGTGTGCAAAAGCCACCATAGACAATAAGTAAGTGAAATTATGGCTATATTCAAAATTCAACTTTATTTACAAAAAGGCAAATTTGGCCTGTAGGCCATACTTTGCCCACCTCTGTTCAAAAGAGGAGGTAATCAATGAAGACCTGTTTTAATCAGCAGAGAAGAAGTTTAAAGTAGCTATTACGAGGAAGTAAAGGAAAAAATGCCTTTAATGAACAAATCATTAGTCCTAAATCCATTCGTATCAATAATTATACCAAGCATAAACAGAATAAACATTTCAGTTAAGAGGCACAGATTGTAGATTAGAAAGCAAGATGGAGAGCCAGGCATGGCAGCACAAGCCTGTAATCCCAGCGGCTCAGGAGGCTGAGGCAGGAGGATTGTAAGTTCAAACCAGTCTCAGCAAGGGCGAGGCGCTAAGCAACTCAGTGAGACCCTGTCTCTACATAAAACACAAAATAGGGCTGGGGATGTAGCTCAGTGGTCAAGTGCCCCTAAGTTCAATCCCCGGTACCAAAAAAAAAAAAGACCAAGCTACATGTTGTCTATAAGGTAGATGTTTTGATATTAACTGCACAACTGTGTTCAAAAATAATACGATGAGAAAAGATATACCATGTAAATAGCTAACATGGGAAAGCTGGAGAGGCAATACTAATATGGGAAAAAAATGTAGACTTCAAGACAAAGGATATTGTCAGAGATAGATGAATACATTTTGTAATAATGAAGTGGAAAGTTCATTAGAAAGATTTACCGTCATAAATGTTTATGTGCCTAATTACAAAGCTGGGAAATACATGAAGAAAAAATGGGCAACATTGAAGAGAGAAATAAATCCATAATCATATACTTAGCAGTTATAATACCTTTCTCTCAGTAATTGATAGAACTGTACCAATAAATCAGTAAGGACATAAAAGATCTGAACATTACCAGACACCCTTGACCAAGTATGCATTTGTAAAATAATATGCTCAGTAACCACAGAATACACATCCTTTCCAAGAGTAAATGATATTGTTCAACAGTGTATCATTTGTTGGACCATAAAACAAGTCTTGGTAAATTTCAGAAGTTTGAAATTCTACAGATTATGTTCTCTGATAAAAATGAAATGAAGTTAGAAATCAGAACAGTATGGCCAGGCACAGTGGTGCATGCCTGTAATCACAGCAGCTCCAGAGGCTATGGCAGGAGGATTGTGAGTTCAAAGCCAGCCTCAGCAATTTAGCAAGGCCCTAAGCAACTTAGTGAGACCCTGTCTCTACATAAAATATTTTAAAAGGCTGGGGGTGTGGCTCAATGGTTAAGCATCCCTGGGTTCGATCCCCGGTACCAAAAAAAGAAATCATAACAATATGGTGTAGAAAAAGCCCCAAATATTTAAAGATTGGGCTGGGGATGTAGCTAGGTGATAGAGTGCTTGCCTAGCAAGCACAAGGCCCTAGGTTTGATCCCCAGCACTACAAAAAACAGTGGCTTGGTGAAATGAACAAATAAATAAATAAATGTAAATTTTAAAATTAACACATTTCTAAGTAACCTAGGAGTCAAAGAAGAAATCACAAGAAAAAAATAGAGAAGATTTTTAGAGGATTATTAATTATAATGAAAACAATATAAGATTTATAGGGTTACATCTAAAATATTGCTTGGAGGGAAATCTATAGCTTTAGGTACATTTATTAGAAAAGTAGTATAAAAATGATCTAAAGTTCTGCCTTAACAAGCTAGGAAAAAAAGAGTAAAGTATACCCAAAGTACGCAGAGGAAAGGAAGGAAGTAATAAAGGTAAGAGCAAAAATCAATGAGTTAGAAAACAAATATATAAAATTTTAAAAAGGTAAAAATTGATTCTTTGTATCCACAATCTCCTAGCTAACTAATCAAGGTAGAAAGAGAGGCACAGAAGTTACCAATTTTAAGCATAAAAGAAGATATTACTAAAGACCTTCAGATGTTTTAAAACAATGTAAGGAAATATTAAGAACAACTAAAGTTAACAACTTGTATGAAATGGACACATTTCTTGAAAATGGGCCTTACTAAAACTTGCTCAAACTTACCTGAAGTAAAAAATATTAGCACTTCACCCAGTAGAGATTTAGTACATAATCTTAGCACAAACTTGAGGCCCAAATGGTTTCACTGGCAAATTAACATCACTCTTACATAACATAAACTTTTAGGAAAAAGAGAGTGAGGGGCTGAGGGTACAACTCAGTAGTAGGGCACTTGACTAGTATGCATGAGATCTTTGGTTTGATTCCCAGAACCACAAAAAAGTGAAAGGAAAAAAAATAAAAAGATTGCTAATACTATACAGCTTTTTTAAGATGGGAAGTTTTCTTGAGCTCACACATTCAAGACCAGCCAGGACAATATAGTGATATCCTGTCTCAAAAATAAAGCACAAGAAACAACAAAAAACACTCTCAGATTAGGAATAAAAGGGAATTTCTTCATCTGGTAAAATGTATGTATGAAAGGTATAGATAGATCATAGTGAATAGTGAAATACTGAGGGTATTACCCCTAAAATGAGGAAAAAGGCAAAGATGTCCACTTTACACTTCCATTCAACATTGTAATGGAGTTCATAACCAATATCAGAAGGTGTAAGAGGTATTAATGTTGAAAGTAAGTAAAACAAAATGAAAGGAAATAAGCTTTTTATTTGCAGGTAATATAGAGAATATAAGTAACACTATTAAGGGCTATTAAAAAGCAAGAACCTATTAGAACTAAAAAAATAAATTCAGCCAGGTTTCAGGGTATAAGTTCAGTATACAAAAACTAATTGGAAGCTGGGCATGGTGGTACATGGCTGTAATCCCATCGGCTCAAGAGGCTGAGGCAGGAAGATCACAAGTTCAAAGCCAGCCTCAGCAATTTAGTGAGACCCTGTCTGAAAATAAAAAGGGCTGGGGATGTGGCTTAGTAGTTAAGCTCCCCTGGGTTCAATCCCTGGTTGTGTGTGTGTGTGTGTGTGTGTGTGTGTGTGTGTGTGTGTGTGTGACACCAGTCATATTGGATTTAGGGGCCCACCCTTCTCTGGTATGACTTCATCTTACAATGATCATGTTTCCAAATAAAGATCACATTCTGTGGAATTGGGGCTTAGAATTTCAACATGTTTTTTGGGGTGATGGACACAGTGCAGCTTGTATCACTACCTCTACCCCATACATAAAAATTAATTCAAGCCAGGCACCATGGCGCACACCTATAATCCCAGCACTTTGGGATGCTGAGACAGGAGGATTGCAAATTCAAAGCCAGCCTTAGCAAAAGTGAGGCACTAAGCAACTCATTGAGACCCTGTCTCTACATAAAACATAAGTATGGGTCTGTGGCTCAGTGGTTGAGTGCCCCTGAGTTCAATCCCTGGTACTCCCCCCGCCCCCCCCAAAAAATTAATTAATTAATTAATTCAAGGTTGGGCTGGGTGTGTAACTCAGTGATACAGCACATGTCTAGCACACACAGGCTCTCTCTGGGTTTGATCCCCAACACTGCAAAAAGATTTTTTTTTCAAGATAGATCACAGACTTAGATGGTTTGAAAACTAAAAATATAATGCCACCCCCCAAAAACATAGGCAGATATCTTCAAAATCTGAAGACAGAAAAAGATTTCTTAGGCTACAGAAACCAATAACTAGTAAAAGTTGATAAATTGGACTTCATTAAAACTTAAGTTTTATGCCAGGCATGGTTGTGCATGCCTGTAATCTCAGCTACTTAGGAGACTGAGGCAGGAGGATTGCAAGTTTGAGGTCAACCTTGGCAATTTAGTGAAACTGTCTCGGGGCTGGGATTTTGGTCAGTGGTAGAGCACTTGCCTCGCATGCGTGAGGCCCTGGGTTCGATCCTCAGCACCACATACAAAGCAATAAAATAAAAACATTGTGTCCATCTACAACTAAAAAAATATTTTGGAAAAACCACTGCTCTTAGCACTGCTTTGGTTGTCCCCACAAGTTTAAAAAAAAAAGAAGAAACTGTCTCAAAAAATAAAAAGGGCTGGGAGTGTAGCTCAGCAGTAGAGTACCCATGGTTTCAAACCCTAGTACTGCATAAATAGATAATAAATAAGCCTGGGGATATTAAAAAAAAAAGATTTGTGCCTTTTCATTTTTATGTAAAAAATGAAAATGAATTTTCAACTTATGCATACAGAAGGGTTGTTTTTTTTTTAACCAGGGATTGAACTCAGGGGCATTCAACCACTGAGCCACATCCCCAGCCCTATTTCATATTTTATTGAGACAGGGTCTCACTGAGTTGCTAAGTGCCTTGCCATTGCTGAGGCTGGCTTTGAACTTGGAAACCACCTGCCCCAGCCTCCCGAGCAACTGGGATTACAGGCATGCACCATCAGACTCAGCAGAAGTTTTGGGTATGAAGTATACTGGCATGTGAATTTTGAATTGCATTGAAAATCAGATGAACTGATGGATGATAACAAGAGTAGAATCTAGGTGATGCGTATAGGACTATTCTTCATACATTGTTTTTAGTTTTTCTGTATGTTTGAAATTTTTCTCTAAGATGTTGAAATAATTATTGTGTGGGTTTTGTTAACAATTTAATATAGTTAGGTTTGTTTTTAATTTTATGGTTTGCTTTTTCTGTATTTTGGATTACATAAAGTATTTCGATGATTCAAAAGTTAAACCTAATTTAATGTCTTTATCCCTTTGATCCTATTCTACCCGTTCCTTGTAAGTGACCATTTTTATTAGTTTCTTGCTCATCCTTTTAGCATTTCCTCTTGCAAAATTAAGGCAATAAATATGTGTATATTTATTTTCCCTTCTTTCTTACATCAAAAGTTAGCATGTTGGATAAAGCTGTAGTGTGTCTTGCTTGCCTTCACTTCAGTCTCCTGGAGATCACGCCCCATCAGCATAGAGATCCTCCATTTGTACTTCTGTGTAGAGCTTTCCCTGCCTCATTCTTTTTGTTCCCATCCAACTCCCTTGTATCAATGAACAATGCTGTTTTAGTCTAGCAGTTCTCTGTGGATGTACATTTGGATCTTTTACCATAAATAATGTTACACTGGAAACCTTGCACATGTGTTGTTTCGTATTTGTAGCTAACCTGTTTTTAATCTCTGAACTCTTAATATCTGTTTTTTTCTTATTTATGGTTGTTTCTCTTCTACTTTGATGGTTGTATTGTCTTCTGAGATTCCTCTCAAAATATTGTCTTTTTCCTCTGGGGACAGAATTGGTCTCTTTGTGGTCTTGGTTTTCTTCCCCATCCTGGAGAGCCATTGGGCTTGTAGAAAAGAGCCTGGATAGCAGGCCCCTGCGCTTTTGTGGTACAGCCACCCATTTTCCTGTGGTATCTCTTTTGGGAAGGGTTTGGAGGAAGAGTTCTGTGGAGGGCAGGGTAGGTTAACAGGCAAATTCTCTAGGGAGAAGCAGGTAGAGGTCATCCCTCAACAATATGGACCCCTAGAAGCCAGGAAGAGGTGAGCTTCCCCAGAGCTGCAGGCAGTCACATCAGGAGCCTTGTGGGGAGGAAAGGAAGGTTTAGCCACTGATGTAGAAAAGACCCTTTGATTTCTTGTTGGAGGCAGCATGTGGCACCTTGCCACTTCATGCATGCTCTGCTGACCAGACCCAGTAGTGGCAGCTTCACTTGGGAGCTGCTAGAGGTGTATACCCAAACCTTCTGGGTCAAGACTTGGCAATCAACAAGCCTGCTAGGTGATTTGTATGCACATGAGAATTTTTTTTTGAATTTTTTTAGTTGTTGAGGATATTTGTTTGTTTGTTTGTTTGTTTATATGTGGTGCTGAGAATTGAACCCAGTGCCTTACTCATGCTAGGCAAGCGCTCTACCATTGAGCCACAACCCTAGCCCCTGCACATGAGAATTTGAGGGACACTCCTTGCTCTTGTCTGGTCTGATCCAAGAGCCTCTTTGGAGTTCTGACAGGTACATGGGTCCCATCTCCTTTGTATCTCCATCATAGTACATTGTGCTCTATTCCATTGGCCATCACATCCCTCCTATATCCAATGTCTAGAAGTTTGCTAAACAAACCTGGTGTAGTGTTGCACTCCTGTAGTCCCAGCTACTGGGGAGGCTGAGGCAGGAGGATTGCAAGTTGAAGGCCAGCCTGTTTTAAAATAAAAAATAAAGGGCTGGGGATGTAGCTCAATAGTAGAATGCTTGCCTAGCATGTGTGAGGCCCTGGGTTTCTACCCCAGTACCACTTAAAAAATAGAAGTTTGCCAAACATATCTTATCTAATAATTTATAAGTTCCCTCCAGCTATCATTTCTGTTAGAGGATTCTTCCTTTTCCGGTGTCTGTTCTTCCATTTCTTTGAGGTCTGAAGAGTGTCAAATGAATGTACACAGTTCCCTAGAGAAAGATTTTAAGCCAGGACTAACACCATCTTTTTGCACCTAAAAAGTAGCACGGTGGTCAGGTGAGGTGGTTCATGCCTGTAATCCTAGAGACTTAGAGACTGAAACAGGAGGATCACAAATTTGAAGCCAGCCTCAGAAACTTACACTCTGTCTCAAAATAAAAAATAAAAAGGGCTGGGGATGTAGCTCAGTGGTAAAGCATCCCTCAATCCCCAGTACCAAACAAAGAAAGAAAAACTCTGGAAAAAAAACTTTTGCAAATGACTTAAAAATTGGTAATGATAAGATGGATGATCCTCAAGCACATGTAGTGAAGCACACCACAGGTTTTTTGTTTTTTTTTTGTTTTGTTTTTTGTTTTGGTACTGGAGATTGAACTCAGGAACCCAGGGGCACTCGACCACTGAGCCCCCTCCCCAGCCCTATTTTGTGTTTTATGTATAGACAGGGTCTCACTGAGTTGCTTAGCACCTCACCGTTGCTGAGGCTGGCTTTGAACTTGGGATTCTCCTGTCTCAGCCTCCCTAAGTGCTGGGATTACAGGCTTGAGTCACTGCGCCCGGCTCACACCAGAGTTTTTTGTTTTACTATTTTAATAAAACATAAACCAGTGCATGAGTGGTAGTGCTAAAATTTCAAATCAGAACTGGGAAACTGCTGCTGTGTGCCTTAATGAACAATTTTTCCCCTTTTATCTTTCCTTTAGAAAAAAATTAGCAAAGACTAAGCCTAGAAACTTCGACAAAACACAAACCAGGGCAGTATGTGCTGGAGAAGACATGCAATATTTTTTTTTAAAAAGTTTGGTTGTGATGAGGACCAGAGAAGTAGGGGTTGGGTGGAAGGAGACATGGGATTGCAGAGGGTGTTTTTCAGGTGTGAAAAACAGGTTTGCATCCCTTTGGGAAAGGCCCCTCAGAGAAGGCAGCACAAGGATGAAGTGATGGGGAGGCAGAGGAACAGAAGCCTGGCATGGAGAGGGGAGGTGGCGTTCAGAGTGGCCTTAGGAGGGTGCTCTTGGAGTAGACACTTCATTTTTGTTAAAGACAGGTCGCAGGAGTCTATTGAGAATTAGAGCTCGGACAGTCAAGAACAAAGAACCCCAAACTGGGTGGCTTCCCACCAATAGCAGTGTATTCTCCCATAGTAGTGGGGGGCCAGCAGTCTGAAGTCAAGATGCTGCAGGGCCCACTCCCTTGGGAGGTGCTAGCAGGGGATCCTTCCTTGCCTCTTTCAGCTTCTGGTGGTTGCCTGGCAGTCCTAGTCTTTTCTTGGCTGTGGTCACATCACGCCTAGTCTCTGCCTCATCACATTGCCTTCTCCTGCTGTCTTTGTCAACTTCTCTGGATACCTGTCATTGGATTGGGATTCACCCTAAATCCAAAATGATGTCATTTCAACATCCTTCAATTAACTATATCAACAAAGATCTTTATTCCAAGTAAGGTCCTATTCACCATCTAGGGCTTAATATATGAGCATATCTTTTGGGGGCCACCATTGAAGCCAGTTCAAAGGCTGGCTGACTCCACAAAATAAGGACCCAAGGACCAAAAGGCTCCACAGGACCATTGTTTCACTGTACCCCAGGCTGTAAGCACATGGGACAGTGACAGTCAGTCTGACTCTGTATAGCATGGTCACAGTTTTATTCATGGTAGACTTAATGAAATACTAGTCATAAATAGTCTTCACAGTAACAGCCATATAGCTCCTGGTTTTCAGTGCAGATACTGGGCTCTTCTCTGGTTGCCATAGTTCAACAACTGTAAACAGGATAAGTCTTGCTATTCACTAGAAAGTTTGTGTAGTTAAAATCAGACATCAATATCCTATGTGCATATATGATTACGCGACCAATGTAATTCTACATCATGTACAACCAGAAGAATGAGAAGTTATACTCCATATTTGTATAATATGTTAAAATACATTCTATTATCATGTATAACTGATTAGAACAAATTTAAAAATTTTAAAAATCAAGTATTCACTTGAGTCCACTCATACTTCTGTGTTCCTTGTTCTGTGCTTAGACATGGAAACAAAATTTTAAAAAGTAAAAGTGCTTACAATGACACTTTTTAAAAAAATTTTTGGCACCAGGGAATTGAACCTAGCAGTGCTTAACCACTGAAGCAAGTCCCCAGCTTTTTAAAAAAATACTTATTTGTTCTTTTTAGTTATACCTGACAGTAATCTATTTTGACATATTTGGACAAATATAGAGTATATCTTATTCTAATTAGGATACCAGTCTTGTGGATGTACAAAATGTTGAGATTCACTGTGGTGTATTCATATATGTACATAGGGGAGTTATGTGAGATTCATTTCACTATCTTTCCTATTCTTATCCCCCTCCTTTTCCTCTTTATTTTTTAATATTTTTTTAGTTGTAGGTGGACACAATCCTTTTATTTTCTTTTGTTTTCTTTATGTGATGGTGAGGATTGAACCCAGTGCCTCACACATGTGAGGCAAGCACTCTACCACTGAGCCACAACCCCAACGCTTTAATTTTTATTTTGAGACAGGATCTTGCTAACTGGCTTAGGACCTCGCTAAGTTGCTGAGGCTGGCTTTGAACTTGTAGTCCTCCTGCCTCACCCTCCCGAGCCACTGGGATTATAGGTGTGTGCCACCATGCCTGGCCAACAATTACACTCTTTTTTTTTTTATTTTTTTATTTTTTTAAAGATTTTTTAAACCATTATTTTATTTATTTATGTATTTTGTATGTGGTGCTGAGGATCGAACCCAGTGCCTCACACATGCGAGGCAAGTACTCTACCACTGAGCCACAACCCCAGCCCAGCAATTACACTCTTAAAGTCAACTTTTTAGAGATGAATATGTTTTGAAGGCTAGCCACCTCTTTTTGTTTTATCAAAGTCAGGAAACATTCATAGTGGCTAGTGCTGGTGCTAAAAATTTAGTTTTAATAATTTCATCTATTTTGCCATCTGAAAAAGCTGAGATCCTCCTATATTTGTATCACTGCCTGTAGTAGTCAGCTCCAATACTCCTTCCCTCAAATGCACTTAGAATCCATTTAAAAAAAATTTTTTTTGTTTTAGATGGACGTGAATATCTTTATTTTATTTATTTATTTTTTTATGTGGTGCTGAGGATCGAACCCAGTGCTTCCCGCATGCAAAGCAAGCACTCTACCACTGAGCTACAATCCCAGCCCAGAATCCATTTTTTAAAAATATTTCTTTAGCTGTAGATGGACACAATATCTTTATTTATTTTATGTGGTGCTGAGGATGGAACCCAGTGCCTCACACATGTGAGGCAAGTGCTCTACCACTGAGCCACAATCCCAGCCCCAGAATCCATTTTTTTTTTTTTTGTGGTGCTGGAAATTGAACCCAGGGCTTTGTGCATGTGAGGCAAGCACTCTACCAACTGAGCTGTATCCCCAGCCCTAGAATCCATTTTTGGTTCCATCTTTCTCTGGCCTTTCCTTCCATATATCCTCAGCCATCTCCTTCCCAGCCCCAACCCTGGTGAAATTCAGTCATCTAACAGCTCCAGGCTTGCTCCACACAAAACTGGATATGACCCCCCTTTTAATATAGTATGGAAGGACCTCATGCTGCCTGGTCTTTGCCCACCCCCACACCAGCTGTAACACCTCCTTGCAGCTGGTAGCCCAGTTCTTAGTTCCCAGAGAGCAGGAAAGCAATTGGAACCGAATGCTGACAGACCAGCATCAGGCCCCCTCACTCTGCCTCCCTCCTACTGTCAGGGATTCTTGTCCAGGCCCTCCCTTTTCTTCCGAGGTATGTCTCCAGGCCTCTCCTATGTTCTCCTGCATCAGAGGTTCTCCTCCCAACTCCCTAGAGGTCTGGTCCTACATCTCCCACTTTGACAAAAGCTGCTCCTGACCCCATCACCCTTCCACCGTCACTGCTTTCCTTTACCAGCAAGACTCTTATCCTCTCCATACACCGTCCTGAACCCTTTGCTGCCGTGATTCAGCCAGACTGCTTTCTGATGTCTCCAGAGATGACCTTTGTGTTGTTAAAACCAGTCAAGTTGGGGGGCCTACCCTGATCAACCTGTTCTTTCAAACCATAGTTTTGTATTTTTTTTTAAATATTTTTTAGTTGTTGATGGACACAATGTCTTTATTTTATTGCTTTGTATGTGGTGCTGAGGATCGAACCCAGGGCCTCACGCATGCAAGGCAAGCGCTCTACCCCTGAGCTACAATCCCAGCCCCAGTTTTGTATTTTTTTAACAATATGTGACTGACTGACTATGCTTATCTGAACTGTCACTCTCACTGGAGCAGAAGCTCTACAGGGCAGGGTTGTCCACTTGATTCACTATGTAGCCCAGCCACCTAGAACAGTGCCTGGAGCCCTCCTCAATCTTCCTCACATGATGTTGGAGGACCTTGGGCTCACACCTCTTTTCATTACCACTCCAAAAGTGATGTTGTTCAGACTTGGTTCCCTTCCCATTTGTAAACCACTGGCTGACCAGATGACCTGAACTCCAACCGCCCCCCCCCCCCACAACACCTTCTATCTTTCTCTGGACTGGTCCTATCCATTCCAGTACAGGCAACTCCATTCTCCTGATCCTCAGGCTAGAAACCTGGTGCTAGTTTTCCATCCAGTTTATCCACAAATCCTGTTCATCGTACCTGCAAGATAGACATAAAATCTGAAGAGTCCTCCCTGCTTCCACTGTGCTTGTCCTGGTTGAAGCATCCTGCCTCCCTGACTCTGTACTTGCTCCCTGAGTCTTTGCTTAGTCCTGCAATATGTGGGCCAGACTGGGGTGCTCTTCTCTTCAGAACCCTCCAGTAGGTCCCCTCTCACAGTCACAGCCCGAGTCATTGAAGTGGCCTGCAAGACCCAATGTGATAGCTAGTCCTGCCACTCCCCTGTCACTCATCCAACTGCTGGGCCCCACATCCTTGCTCCTTCCTGGCATACCCCTGCCCCAGGCCTTAACCTCTGCCCTGTGTTCTGTCCCAGGCATTGCACAGCTCCCTTTGTGGTCTCCTTTATGCCTACTCAATTGTCATATTCCCATTGTGGCCATCCATGGCTACACCCTCTCTATTAAATAATATTGCTTATGTGTTCATCAAACCTGTAGTTGTGAGGCATAAGGTGCAAATGTGTGGAGTTTGAGTTACTTTTGGAAGATTTGCAGTTATCCAAAACATGGAACAAATCAGTGAGTGTCTAAATAGCTCCACCACATTTGTGCCTCTTTTTAAGCATACCTCCCCTATGGGTGTATGATTGAACAGCAGTTTCCCAGTGCAGCTTTACAAAACAGGAAAGAAGAATTTTAAAGGCTGTCAGGTGCCTTTACAATCTGTGGCTTCATATTTGTGTAACAACATTTGTGTTTTGCCAACAGATGTATTACTTAAAGTACCCATGAGAATGGCCTCTGGTTTCCCATTTCACTGGATGGAATCTTAGGAACTGATTATTGGGCAGAAGCTGACACTACCCCACACCTCCCCAGCCCCAGGGAGCTAGCCACTCCTGCTCTGGGCCCTGTCCCACCCCTGCTGGCATCTGTTGCAGCCCCTTCCTGGCACATTGTTCTTCCCTAGTGGATTATGAGCTTCTTAAGCACAGAAACACAGGCGACTCCTCTGAGCCTTCCCTGTGTAGGATGGCACCTGTATCAAGGTTCCCAGTAGCTGGTAATTGAACCCCTCCTGGATACCCAAGGGAATGGGAAGGAGCAGGATTTTTGGCTCATTCCCACGGAACCTGGCAATTGTGTCTAAGTATGCCTATCGCTTGTGCCTGGCATCCAGCTTCATTCAGGAGGCTTCTGCTGCTCCTTTCACCGCTGAGTGCCTGGTGTTTTTTTGTTTGTCTGTTTGTTTGTTTTTTGGTACCAAGGCTTGAACTCAGGGGCACTCGACCACTGAGCCACATCCCCAGCCCTATTTTGTGTTTTATGTAGAGACAGGGTCTCACTGAGTTGCTTAGCACCTTGCTGTTGCTGAGGCTGGCTTTGAACTCACGATCCTCCTGTCTCAGCCTCCCAAAGTGCTGGGATGACAGGCTTGTGCCACTGCACCCAGCTAGCATGGTGGTTTTTTGATAGAGCATTTTCTGTGCTCTAGATAATTGAACTTGGTTGATCTCAACAATTCAAACAGTGTTTTGTTTTTGTTGTGGTCAGGTTGGGAAGGAAAGGAGTCTAGTGTTGTAGGAGGTGATATGTTCTGTAATTAGTTTTTTAATTTTCTTTGAATAAATAGTGGGAGTTCATCACATAGGAGGAGTATGTGTTGTACTAAGTACATTCTGAATTATCTGAATTTATTTATGTCTCTGGAATTCACTTACAAATAATTCAAAGGCTGCATTTTTAGCTAATGAAGACAAAGAGTGAGCCTCAACTTATGTTGTCTGTTTCTTTCAGTGCCTTCAGTTACGATTTGTGATAACTTGATGTAGTGAATGAACTTCACAAGTACTAAGTACATCATGGACATTTAGTCGTCATGGTTCACTTCTGACCATTTTAACTGTTGTGTGTTTAAAAAATCCCACATTGTGCTTATCTTGGGTAGAAGGCAGGTGGACCCTATCTTCTACTTAGACTAAAGTCAAGGTCAGGGGCTTGGGTTGTACTTTTCTCTCATGTACCTTGAGATCTGGAGGTGGGCTGTTAATGGTCCCTCAGTGGATGACTTCTATCCTCAAAGTTCCAACGTCACCGGGTGTGGTGGCGCACGCCTGTAATCCCAGCACTGAGGGAGGCTGACATAGGAGAATCGCGAGTTCAAAGCCAGCCTCAGCAATGGTGAGGCGCTAAGCAACTCAATGAGATTCTGTCTCTACATAAAACACAAAATAGGGCTGGGAATGTGGCACAGTGGTCAAGTACCCCTGGGTTCAGTCCGTGGTACCATTAAAAAAAAAAGTTCCAACCTTATGGTTGCAAGGATGCAGTTGCAGCTCTACTCATTGTACCCACTTCTCCAGGTAGGAAGAAGGAAAATGTAGCAGAGGGGCAAAAATGCACATGATGGCTCAACCTCCAGGTCCACTTAGTAATTTCTGTTTCCACCTTCACATCATCATCTTTACTAAGGGACAAACAGCCCCAGCTACTCGGTGACTATAACAGCAATATTTTTCTCATTCATGGATGCTGGTCAGCTGTATGATGGGGCACAAATCTGTTCTCCAGCCTGTCATTCTAGGATCTAGGCAAGAGAAGCAGCTGCCAGGGACAGTCTCTGGCAGAGGTCAGGAGTCCAAGAGAAGTGAACAGACACACAGAGCCTTTTCTTTCCTGTCAATGGAAGGCTGACACGTGAGTGAGCCCAGAGCCAGTGGGTGGGAGGTGTGCTCTGCCCACAGTCAGCAGGCATGAAAAACAATGATGAGCAGGCATTGCAGTCTATTGCCATGTCATTGGCCAGACTGTAGTTCCATGGTCTGCTGGGAAGCTGGTACATATCTTGCTTAGTTGAGTACAGGATCCTGTTAATAAGACAGATGGAGCTGGGCACAGTGGTGTACACTTGTAATCCCAGCACTTTGGGAGGCTGAGACAGGAGAATCGTGAGTTCAAAGCCAGCCTCAGCAATGGTGAGGCGCTAAGCAACTCAGTGAGACCCTGTCTCTACATAAAACACAAAATAGGGCTGGGGATGTGGCTCAGTGGTCGAGTGCCCCTGAGTTCAATCCCTGATAATAAATAAATAAATAGATAAGACAGATGGAGAAAATAGTTGTATGTAGGGGTAGGGGTGCTGGCAATGCCTGCCCCATTGGGGTGCATATATCCCTCCTTGACTCCCTGAAATCTGGGAAGTGGCAGTGCCATCTAGGCTTGGCCAAGCCCAATCTGCTCTCAGGGACTTTGACTCAGTGGTGCCCAGGGTAGGTGTCCCAACCAGAGGGTCCTTAATATAACCTTGATGGTGTTTTTAGTTTTGCAGCCTCTCTGTTCCTCCCACTTTTCTGAACCTGCTTCCCTGATCTTCTCTCCATTACCAGATCTGCTACCCAAGACCCCCTTTGTAATTGAAGTTAGCCAGAGTTCGTTCTGTAGCGTGCAACCCAGTGTGCAGGGTACAAACATACCTTGATGATTTTACCTCTGGTATAGTAAATGGCCTGAAGCTTTTTAGACCTTATAGCCCTGGAATGAAATCCCACCTCTGTCACCTGGCTGGTGACTTCAATAGTCAAGTCATATTCCCTCCTTAAGCCTCAAGAGTTACCCTCAATTAAATGCTGCTTTTCTGTGTTGCTGAGCCTTCAGTGAGATTGTATATGAAGTGATGATTGTGAAAGTATTACGAAATAGCTTGGGAAATTTTTTTATTTACTGTCATTTGGCATTTGGGCAATGGGTTTGTGATTTAGGAGCACTGATAGCATCTCAAGGAGCCCTTCTGGAGAGGGGGTGAGGAAGAGCAGGGGTGAGTGTGAAATATTTGGATTGGGAACAACAGTTTAGTTGCATATGACCATCCAGTGAATCATCCTGGGTTTAATGTCTCTGGGCAGTGGGCATGATTATATTGGGCTGTTCCGCAGTCATTTATGGCTAGTATGTGTGGGCAGACTTTTAAATTTCCTCTTCAGTCTAGACCTGAATGCAACCATTCTCACTACTTACTTACCACTAGTAACCACTGAAACAAAGAATATGAATAGGAAATTCATAAAAGAAGAAAGAAGAAAGATGGTCCACAAAGATAGGAAAAGAGTTCTGCCTCAGTCAACTGAAAACAAAACGATGGGTCAGTGTGGGGGAAGTTATTTTTTTCCTAGGAATTTTCCCATTTTGTCTGAGTCACTAAATTGACTAGCATAAAAGTTACTCGTCTTTTTTTAAGCCTCTGCAACATCTATACTTACGTCTCTTTTTTCCACCCCTATTACATTTACTTGTACCTTTACCTTTTTGTGTGTCTTGGTAGAAATTTGTCAGCTTTATTAGTCTTTAAAAAGTGAACTTGTGGTGCACGCCTGTAATCCCATCACTCTGGGAGGCCAAGACGGGAGAATCTCGAATTCAAAGCCAGTCTCAGCAACAGTGAGGTGCTAAGCAACTCAGCAAGACCCTGTCTCTACAAAAAACACAAAATAGGGCTGGGGAAGTAGCTCAATGGTCGAATGCCTCTGAGTTCAGTCCCCAGTACCAAAAAAAAAAGTGAACTTATAGGTATTATTGTCCTATATAACTATGTTTTAGTTCATTAAGTTATTTTATTTTTATTTTTTCTAACTTCTTGGAGTCTCTCTTTTTCTGACTTCTTAGGTTGTAAACTTAGCTCACTGATTTTTAGCCTTCTTTTCAAATATAAGCATTTAGGCTGATCCTCTGGACTTGCCTTGGCTACACCCAGCAAATTCTGAGGTATAATATTGTCACCTCAAAAAGTTTTCAGCCGGGAGTGGTGGCTCAAGCCTGTAATCCCAGCACTTAGGGAGGCTGAGACAGGACAATCGTGAGTTCAAAGCCAGCCTCACTAATGGCGAGGCTCTAAGCAACTCAGTGAGACCCTGTCTCTACATAAAACACAAAATAGGGCTGGGGATGTGGCTCAGTGGTCGAGTACCCCTGAGTTCAATCCCCAGTACCAAAAAAAAAAAAAAAGTTTTCAAATTGCTTTTATGATTATCTGTCCCACAAGTTATTTAGAAATGTTCCTTTAATTTCTAAGCACAAGGCTTTAGGGTTCCTTTTCCTAGTTAAATTGTTAAAAAACCAAGTTCTACATAAAAAGCACTGTGGTCAGAGAACTTGGTGTGTGTGAAACCAGTCCGTGTAGTTGGTTGAGAAGTGTTTGTGACCTTGTGCACTACCAGTGGACAGAACGTGCCACCAGCAGACACAGATGCAGGATTCTACATGTGTTCATTACGTCAGTATTGGTCATTGTGTTGTAGAGTATTTTCTTACTGTCATTTTGTCTACTTGATTTATCACCTGCTAGGGAGTGTGTTAAAATCTACTGTGGTGGTGGATACATGAGTTTCTCCACAGACCTTTGTTAATTTCTGTTTTATTATTTATTTTGAGGCCATTTTTTCAAATTTTAGGAAGTTTTATCTTCTTGGTGAATTGAACCCTTTGGCATTATGAAATGACTCTTTATAATTTATAATACTTTTGCCTTGAATTTTACTTTGTCTGATAGAAATGGCACTATATCACCTGTGTAGGATAGCTTTCCTAGCTGTTTGTTTTGCTCCTTTTTGTGTCTTTGAGTTAGGCATAGCTCTTAAAAATGGCAAATAGCCAACTTTCTTTTTTGTCCTTTATCATCTATTTGATTACTGGTGAATTCAGGTTAATTTATATCATTTTGTGCATTCTATTTTGGGATGTTTTTGTGTGTGTTTTTTTTTTTTTGTCCTTGCCACTTTTGAACTTTTTAAAAAAATTCAAAACACATCACCTAAAATTCACCATCTTACCCATTTTTAAATAATTTTTAACTTTGTTCTAATTAGTTATACATGATAGCAGAATGCATTTTGATTCATTGTGCACAAATGGGAGCACAACTTTTCATTTCTCTGTATATGATGTATAGTCACACCACATGTGCAGTCATACATGGACCTACGGTAATGATATTCATCTCATTCCACCACCTTTCCTGCCCCCAAGCCGTCTCCCCTTTCTTCCCTCCCCCATCTTACCCATTTTTAAGTGTGCAGTTCAGTAAAATTGAATATATTCTAATTGTTGTATTGTCATCTATTGAACTGAATTGATATGACACTATATATGTGGTGCCTTCACTCAGCTCTTTAATTTTTCTTTCAGCATTAAAGCATAAACATCACCATTTTTATGGAATGAATATTTGGGACAGTGCTGAGGACTGAGCCTAGGAACCCTTTATCACTGAGCTATACCTCTAGTTCTTTTTATTTTTTGAGACAGGATCTCACTAAGTTGCTGAGGCTGGCTTTTTCTCCTACTTCAGCCTCTCCGAGTTGCTGGTATTACAGGTGTGCGCCACTACACCTGGTGCTGGAATGAATATTGTGTCCCCCAAAATTCTTATGTTGAAGTTCTAACTCACCATGTGATGTATTTGGAGATGTGACATTTGGGAAGTGATTAGGTTAGATGAGGTCCTGAGGGTGGGAACTTCATGGTGGCATTAGTGTTCTTATAAGAAGACACCAGAGAACTCGTTCTTCATTTGCTCTCTTTCTGTTATATGAGGACACAGTGAGAAGCCACCATTTGTAAGCCACGAAGAGAGCCCTCATCAGGAACTGAATGTACCAGCACCTTGATCTTGGGCTTCTAACCTCCAGAATTGTGAGAAATAAATTTCTGTTCATAAAGCCACCCAGTGTGTGCTGTTTTGTTACAGCTGCCTGAGAAGACCAAGACATCCATGTTTATGAAAAACTGGAAACACCCTTTTAAAGGCTACCTAATGTTACATTATATTCTGTAGTGTAGCTTCTATTGTGGTCTTGTAATGGTTCCCTACTCCCTGCCTATTAATACAACCACATCTTATTTGAGCTGAGCTTTCCAAAAGAGTGGCTTGTTTCCTTTTCTTTAATGTATTGATTCTTTTTGGTTATACAGGACAGCAGAATTTATTTTGAAATAATTATACAAGCATGGAATATATTGAATATTTCTAGTTTGAGTTCTTTTTTTGGTACTGGGGATTGAACTCAGGGGCACTCGACCACTGAGCCACATCCCCAGCCCTATTTTGTGTTTTATGTAGAGACAGGGTCTCACTGAGTTGCTTAGCGTTTCACCATTGCTGAGGCTGACTTTGAACTCACAATTCTCCTATCTCAGCCTCCCAAAGTGCTGGGATTACAGGCGTGCACCACCGCACCTTGCTTAGAGTTCCATTCTTATGGATATACACGGTAGTAGGATTCACTGTGTTGTTTTTATATATGTACATGGGATAATTATGTCCAAATCATTCTATTGTCTTTCTTTTGCTTATCCACCCTCCCTTCCTTCCATTCCCCATTGTCTGATCTACTGCATTTCTGTTCTTCCCCTCACCCTCTCCCTTATTGTGGGTTGGCTCCCACATATCAGAGAAAATTTTCAGTCTTTGATTTTTTGGGACTGACTTATTTGACTTAGTATGATAGTCTCCAGTTCTGTCCATTTACTGGCAAATGCCATAATTTGATTCTTCTTTATGGCTGAGTACTACTCTATTGTGTACCACATTTTCTTTATCCATTCATGTGTTGAAGGGAACATAGGTTGGTTCCATAGCTTTGCTATTGTGAATTGAGCTATAAACATTGTGGCTGCATGATTTTAGTCCTTTGGATATATATACCAAGGAAGGGGATAACTGGGTCCAAAAGTGGACCCATTCCGTGTTTTTTGAGGAATCTCCATAATACTTTCCAGAGTGGTTGCAACAATTTGCAGTCCCCTCAGCAATGTATGAGTGAACCTTTTCCCTACATCCTCACCAACATTTATTGTTACTTGTATTCTTGATAATTGCCTTTCTGACTGGAGTGAAATGGAATCTCAGTGTAGTTTTAATTTGCATTTCTCTAATTGCTAGAGGTGTTGAACATTTTTTCATATATTTGTTGAACATATTTCTTCTTCTGTGAAGTTCCTGTTCAGTCCCTTTGCCCAATTTATTGATTGGGTCATTTGGTTTTTTGGTGTTAAGTTTTTTGAGTTCTTTGTATATCCTGGAGGTTAATGTGCTCTCTGAGGTACAGGTGGCAAAGATTTTCTCCCTTTCTGTAGTCTCTCTCTACACACTCTTTTTTTAAAAATTTTTTTAGTTGTAGATGGACATAATACTTTTATTTTATTTATTTATTTGTATGTGGTGCTGAGGATAGAACCCAGTGCCTCACGCATGGGAGGCAAGCACTCTACCACTGAGCTACAATCCCAGCCCTCTCTACACACTCTTGATTGATTCTTTTGCTTTGAAGAAGCTTTTTAGTTTCGTGCCATCCCATTTATTGATTATTAATTTTACCCCTTGCACTTTAGGATCCATGTTAAGAAAGTTGGTTTCTAAGCTGACATGTTGGAATGTTGGGCCTACCTTTTTTTCTAGTAGGTGCAGGATTTCTGCTGTAATGCCTAGGTCCTTGATCCACTTTGAATTGCGTTTTGTGTAGAGTGAGAGGGATTCAATTCCATTCTACTACATATGGATGTCCAGTTTTCCCAGCACCATTAATTGAACAGACCATGTCTTCTCCAGTGTATCTTATCGGCGCCTTTCTCTAGTATGAGGTAACTTTATTTTCGTGGGTTTATCTCTATGTCTTCTGTTCTATTGGTCCTCTTTCCTGTTTCGGTGCCAATACCATGCTGTGTTTCTTATAGTCGCTCTATAGTATAATTTTAGGTCCAGTAGTGTGATGCTTGCTGCTTCACTTTTCTCACTAAGGATTGCTTTGACTATTCTGGGCCTTTTGTTTTTGCAATGAATTTCATGAGTGTTTTTCTGTTTCCATGAAGAATATCATTAGAATTTTGAGTTCTTTGTATATCCTGGAATTGTATTGAATCTATATATAGCACTTTTGGTAATATGGCCATTTTGACAATATTAATTCTGCGTATCCAAAAACATGGAAGGTATTTCCATTTTCTTTTCTTTTCTTTTTTGGTACTGGAGATTGAACTCAGGGGCACTTGACCACTGAGCCGCATCCCCAGCCCTATTTTGTGTTTTATGTAGAGACAGGGTCTCACTGAGTTGCTTAGTACCTCGCCTTTGCTGAGGCTGGCTTTGAACTCACGATTCTCCTGTCTCACCCTCCCTAAGTGGTGGGATTACAGGCTTGTGCCAGGCTTACAGACTGGTATTTCCATTTTCTAATGTTGAGAAGCGTGACTTCTAATCATGATCTCCAGCTCCTTGTTGGTCCATTGTCAGCCCTGGGAACTACTACACATACTTACCTACCCTCAGTGCAATAGTTCCCGATGGGCTGCTGCCTGCCTGCCTGATCACAGGATCTAGCAGCATCTAAGGGCTCACTGAGTGTATGCCACCATGCAAGAAAGACTCATCTTTACTCACACTCTTCACACGAGAACTTACCAGATTTAAACATTTATCTTAATGGCCTCTTTTTTTTTAATAGTTTAGTTGTTGATGGATGTTTATTTTCCTCACTTATTTATATGTGGTGCTGAGGAGTGAACCCTGTGCCTCACACATGCCAGGCAAGTGCTCTACCACTGAGCTATAGTCCCAGTCCTCTTTTTTTTAAGTTGTCGATGGACCTTTATTTTACTTATTTATATGTGGTGCCGAGAATTGAACCCAGTGCCTCACGCATGCCAGGCAAGTGCTCTACCACTGAGCCACAACTCCAGCCCCTCTTAGTGGCATCTTGTGGCATGAAAATGCCAGTGTCCTTCTTGTAGCTCTTCACTGGCAAAAACTCTTCTCTGGGATTTAAGTCAGGTCGTACTGTTTGGCCCTTATCCTTTTTGTCCCCTCTTCTGGGCACTGGGCTCTGATCTCTCCAAGCAGTTCCAGGCCACAGTGAATTCCCCTACTGCTGCATTCTCCCTTCCCTTGTCACCTCTGCTTTGGTGATTGTATGTTGGTGGGGTGAGATCTGTAGGCCTGTCGGGGCTGTGGAAGGAAGGAAGGTGTTAGCAACAAGGGCTGTGGCTCTCGGCTCGGCCTTGAGAGCCCCAACTGTTCAGCAGGACCTTTCTCTGATTCCCAAA
Organism: Geosciurus inauris; assembly: GCA_004024805.1. Lineage (NCBI taxonomy): Eukaryota > Metazoa > Chordata > Mammalia > Rodentia > Sciuridae > Geosciurus > Geosciurus inauris. Next base: position 22,566 of record PVHX01023982.1, read on the forward strand.
TGCAAGGGAACCTAAACTGAGAGGGAGTACAGTAAGCACTAGAACCTTTAACTGAATTCAGCTAGGTTCAACTACAGAATTTTTGTCTTACCAAACAACAGTTTCATAGATGTCTACAGACAGGTTCCTGCAGCGTGTCTCTCAATGTTATTCTTTTTCTTGGAGACAAAGAAGTCAAGGTAGAAGCCAGGCACGGTGGCGCACGCCCGTAATCCCAGCACTTAGGGAGGCTGAGACAGGAGAATCGTGAGTTCAAAGCCAGCCTCAGCAAGGGCGAGGTGCTAAGCAACTCAGTGAGACCCTGTCTCTACATAAAACACAAAATAGGGCTGGGGATGTGGCTCAGTGGTCGAGTGCCCCTGAGTTCAATCCACGATACCAAAAAAAAATAAAAATAAAAAAATAAAAAAAAATAAAAAGGGCTGGGGATGCGGCTCATTGGTAAAGTGCCCCTGGTTCAATCCCCAGTACCAAAAAAAAAAAAAGAAGAAGAAGAAGTCAAGATAGATACATACCTGCTGAAAATGATCTTATATTGAAGTAGGTATTATTAAGGAATGATTATCTCTTTTTCAGCTCCAAGGAATTTCTGATCTTCCAGAAATTGGTCCCAATAATCTAGAAGCAGCCAGGCTTCTTTTGGTCCTCTGCCTGGGGAGTGGGCCAGGCTCCTGTCTTAAGTCTGTTTTGCTAGTCCACAGGCAAGGCTTTGGGTTTCAAGTGACATCCCATTAGGTGGCGACAGAGAGCACTAAAACGAAATGCAAAGGAAATAAACCTTGTTTTGCTTTATGGTAGAAAAAGGCTTGTGGGGTTTATGTGCATTTTGTTCACATTTTACTGTGCAAGGCATTTGAAGGAATTTTGTCTTCTTTTCTCTCTCCCTTTCTTCTCAACCCACTGCCTGCTCTTACTACCCCCACACCACCTCCAAAATAAGCTGGGTAGATCACAAGACCAAATAGCCAAATGTCATATGCTCTGCTCTTTATCATAGTCACCTAATCCAGACACTTGAGAGTCCCCTGCACTGCCCACATCCAGAGAGCTGCCAGCCTGCTCCGCTCTCCCTTGTCTGCCACTTCTCCCTTATTCAACCCTTCTGCCACTTTCTTGAACTAATCCTTCATTTCTTTCTTTCTTTCCTTTTTTGTGGTATTGGAGACTGAACTCAGGGGCACTTGACCACTGAGCCACATCCCCAGCCCTATTTTGTGTTTTATGTAGAGACAGGGTCTCACTGAGTTGCTTAGCGCCTTACTGTTGCTGAGGCTGGCTTTGAACTGACGATTCTCCTGCCTCGTCCTCCCAAAGTGCTGGAGTCACAGGCGTGCACCACTGCACCCGGCTTGCCTTCATTTCTTTCTACGACTCCTGCAACCTCACAAGCTTTCCGAATAACCCCTAGAGTAAAATCCCATTCTCCCCTTTAAACTCAAATGGTATCCCTGTCTTCACATGACATTAGGTCCCTTGATGTGACCCTGGCATTTTTTTCCAGCCTCTTCCCCACTCCCTATTTGCATTAGGTCTCCACCTCTCTGTGCCCATGGCCTCATACCAAATCCTCCATAACTCTTCTGAGAGACATTTGTCTCATGTCCTATGTCCCTCAGGGGCAGGAGAAGTAGCTCTGACTCTCAACTGTCCAAGCCCACAGACTCTGTTAAGGTTTCAACCGATTGAGGATTTGGTACCAGACCTACAATCTTTCTCTGTTCCAGTCCCTTCTATCCTGTGGGTGACTATAGTGTGCACATAGCCCTCCTAGTGTCTAGTTCCCTGTCTCTTTCACCACCTCCACTCCAGTGACCTCAGCCTTCCACTCTCATAATCATCACTGGAAACTACTACCCCCAGAGCCAAGCTCAGACAGCTCAACCTGTGACAAGGACTTCCTTCTTGCCAGCTTGTGGTGTTGACCACCATTCCATGTTCCTTGGGACTTCGTCAGTCTTCTCTCCGTTCATGAATCATGCCCATCACCACATGAACGTGTTTTAGAATTTCCTGTTTGAACTAAGCACTCCCTGATTCAGCTCACACCCTCCCCAGCTTCTGCCCAGTCTCCATTTTACCCTTTAAGCCAAACTCTTCCAGAGTTCTCTCTGTCACCGACCCCTTTCCTCCCCTCCCCAGCCCGCTCCATGAAAGCTTTCTCCCCTGTGTCTCATCAAATGGGATCACCATTTCCAGTGAACCTCCATGTTACTGTG
>PVHX01023983.1:0-24773 GCA_004024805.1 Geosciurus inauris
GCGTGGCCCTCTCCCCATCTGATGGCAGGTAAAGGCTGGAAATGGCTCCAGGCTTACTCACCGCATCCACAGTTCCACCCATCAAAATAAATTCCTTTGTGATGATTTCTACCATTTCCCGAACCTATGAAGAAAGTAGGAGATGAGTGTGCAAGCTGCACGCCAGCCTGCTGACTCCACAAGCTAGACCTTGGTCTGGAAGGGCCTGAGCTGTGGCAAGAGACACAGACCCAATGCCACTGCCAGGGCTGCCGGCTGTGCCTCACCTGCCTGGGATCAGCGCTGGCATGAATGCATAAGAGGCCGGTGTCTTCGTAGCTATGGTGGAAGGAGGTCGCATTGTACATCCAGTGGTGCCTGAGGGAACATGGGGTGGCTGGGCAAAGGTGGTCCAAACACACAGCAGCCTGAGGAAGGCCCCATCCACTAAAGGCCACCAACCTGTTGAGCACGTTGAGGTAAAGCCTGGAGAACATGCCCTTGCCTGGCCCACCAGCCGAGAAGGAGCCCCCTCCTCCCATCATCATGTTCAGCACAGCGAAAGGGATAAAATCTTCTTCCTGCAATGACAGGGGCAGCCTTCAGCCCAGGGCAGACTTGCCTCCTGGGATACGCTGCCTGACCCAGGCCTTGACTCACCAGGAAGGAGCAGCTCTCAAGCCCCACCATGATGTGCGTGAGCTCAGGGATAGGGGTTGGGCCAAGGCTGACGTTGGACATGTCTCTCTCTAGCTGTAACCGAGAACAAGGGAGTGTTATGCAGAAATCCAGCAGGGCATGGAAACGCCCCCTGGAGGAAAGAGCTGTCCTCAAACACGTGCTGAGGATCAACTCAGACCTGATGAACCCCTTCAGAAGCAGGGTGTGTTCATACTATCATGGGGCTGTACTGTATGCTAAAGTAAGAGTGCAAACAAAAACACCATGGGGCCGGGTGCAGTGGCCCATACCTGTGATTCCAGCTACTCAGGAGACTGAGGCAAGAGGATCCCAAGTTTGAGACCAGCCTCAGCAACTTAGTGAGACCCTGTCTCAAAAAGGGCTGAGGAAGGGCTGGGGTTATGGCACAGTGGTAGTGTGCTCGCCTAGCACGCGGGAGGCACTGGGTTCGATCCTCAGCACCACATAAAAATAAAAAATAAAGCTATTTAAAAAAAAAAAAAAAAAAAAAAAAGGCTGGGCATAGTGGCACATGCCTGTAATCCTAGCAGCTCTGGAGGCTGAGGCAGGAGGATGGCAAGTTCAAAGCCAGCTTTAGCAAAAGCAAGGCACTAAGCAACTCAGTAAGACCCTGTCTCTAAATACAAAACAGGGCTGGGGATGTGGCTCAGTGATTTGAGTACCCCTGAGTTCAATCCCCAGTACTCCTCCCAAAAGGTGGGGGCTGGGGATGGAGGCCAGAGGAAGAACACCCCTGGGTTAAGTCCCTTGTAAAAAACAAACCCACAATACACCAAGAGCACACGCCAGAGGAACGCAAAGCGCAAGGCCACCGGGGCTTCCCCTCACTACCTTGACAATCCCCCCGGTGTACTGTGCCACAGATCTGTCCACATCCACAGCCCCAGCACGCCCCCAGGCCGGCTGGGCTCTAAGCAGGTACTTTTCAGCACATTCTACCAAGTGCTCATGCTCGACGCCCACTCCGGCCAGCACCATGCGGTCAGGGGTATAGTAGTTCCTCAGGTAGGAATGAAGTGCTTCCCGGTCCATCTTGGCTATGTTTTCTGTGGGGCAGAAACGGTGGAGGCCCACGGTGTTCCCCCTGAAAGCAGCCTGAGAGAGGAAGGGAAACAGGTACATGTGAGAACGCAGGAGGTTCCAGCTCGACCTCTGAAAACCCAACACAGGCTGGGGAGCTCAGCCTCGGTCTGGCCTTAGTAGCTCTGGGTATACTCATAAAAGTAGGAGAATCTACTTCTCCAGAAGGAAAATTCACATGAAAAGCAAAGCGAGAGAGTCATTCTACAGATAGAAACAGTAAAGGTTTTGTTACTATTGGAAGTGGAAAACGCAAACGTCACAGACACTGCAGATTCAGGCCTCAAAACTGTCCTGCAGTGGGCCGGGGGAAGGACCAGGTGTCAGCTGTTCCATGACCTGTGAGGACAACAGCAGGGAACTCCCGCCCACCCGCATGTCAGGGTTCATGTTTTACTTCATGAATCATCTCCGTGAGAAGCGGTTCCGGGTCGGGCCGCATGTTCAGGTCCTCCAGTTCAAACTGGACAGCCATCCGTGCCATCTCCACTTCCTCATCTATAAGGGAATGTGAAACCAAGGCTCAGCCTGCACCGGCAGCACTGACCCTGAGCAGCTGCCTGGGACTGAGGCTCCTGTGTTGGCGGGCACAGTGGTCACCTCTGCCTTTACCCAGGGGCAGCCCGAGGACACCCAAGTGAGTGAGAAGGCCAGGCAAGCAAGAACCAGGACCTCTTGTCTCCTCTGCCACCAAGCAGTCACCTGAACCTGCCCCAAGCCTCTGCTGCCTCACCTGTAAAAGGCCCTGAAGATACCTGTCTTGAGTGTCCAGAGTGCAGCTGTAAGGATACAAGGCTCGACATATAGGCACTTAGCAAATGGGCACAGACCCATGTCAGGGGTGCCATTCCATCAGCTGCCACAGGAAAACAGGATCTTAAGGCAGTACCTTGGCCTTGGGGCACCGAGGCCAGTGGCTGTGACACAGCATCACTTCCTGCTGGCCACTCCTGGCAGGGCTCTCAAAGTGCTGCCATCAGCAAGTCCAAGGACTATGGTGGCCCACCAGGGAAGCTTGGACAGCATGCCAGGCAGTGGTTAAAGGTGAGACCAAAGAGCACTTTTCTGTTTTTGGTACTGGGAATTAAACCCAGGAGTACTTTGCCACTGAGGCACATCCCCAACCCTTTTAACATTTTTTATTTAGAGACAGGGTCTTACTTAGTTGCTAAGGGTCCTGCTAAGTTGCCCAGGCTGACCTCAAACTCACGATCCTCCTGTCTCAGCCTTCCAAGTCACTGCACATGCCTTGAACATTTCTGAAATTTCACTAAAACCCACAAAGGGCATGCAGACATGTCAAAGTACTAAGTCCTCTCTAGGATGCCAAGGATATTTTTTTCCTCTTCATTTTTGGTGTTGGGATTTGAACCCAGGGCCTTGTGCATGCAAAGCACACACTGCCATGAAGCTACAATGCCAGCCTCACCAGCATCATCCCCAATGGAATTATACCAATACGGGGCTGTTCCTCACAGCTGTGGCCCTTTAACAGCCCCTCTGGCTGACCGCCACCCTGACCACATCCTTGTTAGATCCATACCTGTCAGGCGGGGGTGCAAAGTCACCTCAGCCAGCAAGCCAACCACAGTGTCCAGGCCTTTACTGTCAGCAGACACGGCGTACATGGTGGTATCTCTGGGAAGAAAGCAATGCCAGGTGCTGGGCTCAGGTTCTCAGGGTTTCCCTGTCAGCAGGGACTTTCCATCATTTTGTCAAAAACCAGCAGACACTTCCTTTTCCTTTTTTCTGTGGTACAGGGGACTGAACCTGGGGCCTCGAGCATGCTAGGCAAGCACTTGCCCCGAGCTACACCTAGCCCTTCCTCTTCCCTCTCACTGGGGCACGGACTCCCAGCAGGAGGAGCCTCAGCGGCAGGCAAGGGAAACTCTTCAGAAAGGTACACCGATGAATAAATGGAGCTGACCCTACCAAGGCTTTCACTAGCCACAACCTCTCGAAAGGAGAAGCATTTTATCCTGTGCTTTTGAGCCTTGCTGAGCAATCCACTGGTCAACATGCGAACATGCTTGGGCCTCAACAGCTCAGGGACAGAGCCTGTTGTCCGGCTAAACTGTTACTTAGCACAAGGTCAGACATTGAGAAGTGGGTGGTCTGTAGCTCCACAGCCTAAGCTGGAGAGTGGGCTATGTCTGAGTCAGGAAAGAGGCCTGTCTGCCTGACTGAGGAGTGACCTGGGAATAGGAAGCCAGAGGCAAGGACATGGAGGACCTGAATGCTAGGCTTCCTCCCCACTAACCGGATTCTTAGTGTTTGTCTTTTATGTAATTTTTTCACATTCAGGTTTAAATAATCGACCATTTTTAACAGTCCACGATCTGTCTGCACCACCTCACGTGGCCCAGAGCTGTGCAAGCATGTTCCACAGCTGGCAGGCAAAGCCCAATCCTGTCTCCCCACCCATGTTCCAGTTACACAGTGAACTCTCTCTGTCCCCAACAGCTGCCTGGCCTTGGCTGTGCCTGGCTCTGGCATGACCCTACCTCATCTGTCTAGCAGACCCCTTCAAAAACAACCCCAATGCCTCCTTTCCCCATTTCAGACAGAGTTTGTCACCTGTCCCCTGGACACCCACCACCCTTGGCTCTTGTGCTCATGCACTGTATGTGTCCCTCTGCTTTATCTGTGAGCATCCCAGGCATAAGTCTGCCCTGTCCCCAGCCAATATCCTCACTGAACTGTGGGGGCATACCATAAAATGACACCGAGCAATCGGCCCGGGACAAAAGCATCCCACCCCGGGAGAGCCACGTCACCTCGCGCCTATTAGCTGATCTCTATTTCCGTGCCCGTGGACAATGCATGATCCCCAACCTAAATGCTTCTATACTGCTACGCACGGACAAATGACTTCCGCATCCGTGGCTTAACAATGAAATGCTATTGGCCCTGAGCTCATATATAAGAATGTGTCTTCCTTACAATAAACAGTTCCTGCTTACGACAGAAGTCTCCGGCGCGTGGTGGTTTCGTGCCAGACGACTTTACCTTTCTCGGCTCGACCTTGTTGGGGGCGCCTGGGGAATCCCCTTTCCTGCTGGTTGGAAGGGCTGCCCCCCGGCGGCGCAGAACCCTGGCACTGAACTAATGGATAAGTGTTCTTCCAGGTACTGCTTCTCCACATAAGCCATGCCACCTGTGTCCTGGCCCTTTCCTCACCCAATTCTTTATCCTGGCCAGGGCTCCTTTCTCACTGCTAATCTCCATAGCCTCTCTGATGGGAGGGGCTCAGTGGGCCTCTGACCAAGGATGAGAAAGGCAGTTCCACATGGTCACAAAGTAAGTCTGCACATAAAAGCTGGTACCTTGAGGTCTGGCAGTCACAGATACCCCCGTGCTTTTCCAAAGTAAGCAGAATTTCATCTTTGCTGTCAAATCGAGCAGTAGACTAGTAAAAATAAATAACAAAACTTATGTAAGAATCCAAAACAACCCAAAAATAAAATTTTCAAGAAGAAAAATTTTACTTTCAAAACATACAAAAACAAAATTTTTTTGTTTTGTTTTGTTTTTTTCTGGTACTGGGGACTGAACTCAGGGGCACTTGACCACTGAGCCACATCCCCAGCCCTATTTTGTGTTTTATGTAGAGACAGGGTCTCACTGAGTTGCTTAGCGCCTCGCCGTTGCTGAGGCTGGCCTTGAACTCACGATTCTCCTGTCTCAGCCTCCCTAAGTGCTGGGATTACAAGCGTGAGCCACCGCGCCCGGCTAACAAAAACAAATTTTTAAGTTTTCTTAGCATTAATTTACTAAGTCCTTTATCAAAATAATTAATTAGCATTAATTTACTGAGTCATTTATCAAAATAACCTTCCTAAAAAAAGAAAAACTGAAATACCCCTTCCTCAGCAGTCTCAAAAATCTCAAATTGAGCAGTTGAGGGTATATAACTCAGTGGTACAGCACCTGCCCAGCATGCATAACGCCCTGGGTCTGATCCTCAGTACACACGCGCACGCATACACACAAAACACCGTGCAAATTGGACACTGACCGAAAATGCCAATTTTTCCAAAAAGTGAGCAATTCCACTAAGATACTTCGCTTCATATCTTGATCCTGAATTAATAAGAACTGGTAATAAAAAGTAAGTTGTCAGGTTAAATCAGATATTCAAAATAGGAGATCTAAGCAAGACAAACCATTCAAACATGAGAATATGACTTAAGACAAAACTGCATGAGGGAGATGAATATGCTCACCATCCTTACAGGTATACACATTGTCATACTGTGAAATCCTACATTGTCTGGGATGAAAATTCAAAAATTACAGAAAGGTTAAAAAAAGCTAGGGATGGGGAGCTATACACTAAATGTTACCACCCAAACTAGGACACTTGGCAGCCATATTTTGGCAGAGTTTTCAGGCTTGTAACCATGCTTCCACTCGAAACGCAGTTCATAATTGATATGCTAATTACAACCAGCAATCAACAAAAGCATGCATTAAAACACCAGGGAACACCTGCAGCACACCATAGTACTTACTTCCTACTGTACAAAACTGTCCAAACTTATTTTGAGATGCCACTTGAAGCCCATTATCCAGCCTGGTAACTTTGGTTTCAAATTTTTCCTGTCCATCTACTGTAGCAAAAACAGGCTTGGGTACTCCAGGTAAGGGAGAAGAGAGAGGGATGTTGGGATAGGCGCCTCCGCTACTAAACTGTCTGTGTGCAGGGGGTCCAAACCTACAAGAGAAAAGGCCCAGTTGCAACAAACTCCAGGCGGTGCACCTGTGAAGACTGCTTCTGTGCAGTCATGTTCTGTCCACGTTAGAAGTTAACATCTCCCTTTCTGAAGATTCGTGGCTACAGAATCTTGAGACAACACAAAAGAGTGGTGGAGACCCTGGCTCAGTCACAGGGCCTGAGTCTTCAGACCACCACCGCTAAACAGGCTTCTAAAGGGAGTCACTTCAGCTGCAGCTGAACTGGGACAGCTTCCTCCTAGTCTGACAGAAGCCGCGGCCCTCACCTGGCCCCGAAGGCCCTGGAAGCAGGTGACCTCGGCCCCCGCTAGGGTCAGGTCCGGTCTTGGCGCCTGCTCATCACCCCCACAGCTCCGGTTCTGTCCCCGGGCCTGCCCCGCGGCATGACGACCCCCTCTCCGCCCTGCAGCTCAACGGTCACCCCGATCGGGGCTCCGATGGTCGCTGCGCGGGCTCTCCGAGAGCCTGTCGTCGAACGCTCCTTCCCGACCGCCGATGCTGCCGGGCTCAGCGACGGGCCCGCCGCCCCGGCACGAGCCGCGGAGGAGCAAGGCCCGGCCGCCCCGGACCGCGGCGCGGCTCACCTGGGCCGCAGGCCTCCGGCCCCCACGCCGCGCAGCAGCCGTGCCGCCGCCAGCACCGCCGCCGCCATCGCGCCGCTGCGCTTCTGCCGTCATATCCGCTTCCGGCACACGCCCCGCCCACGCCGGCCGCGGCTTCCGCGCGCTTCCGGCGCGTGAGGCGGAAGCGGCGCCAGAGGATGGGAGCGGCGGCGACGCGGCGGCGGGCCGTGGGGCGGCGGCCCGGCTAGGCCGCCGCGGCGATGTCCGGCTACGCGCGCCGCCCGGGCGCGCCCCCGCTGTCCCGGGCCCGGAGCCTCGTCGTTCCCGACGGTGAGGGCCGCCGCGGCCGCGGGGGGCGGGGCGGGGCCGGGCGGCCCGCGGTGAAGCCGCTCTCCTTGTCGCTTTCAGCTCCTGCGTTCTATGAGCGCCGGTCTTGTCTCCCCCAGCTAGACTGTGAGCGCCCCCACGGCGGGGACCTGCACCCGCACTTCTTCGGCATTCGGCCGACGTTTATGTGCTATGTCCCCAGCCCGGTGCTGGCTTCCGTGGGAGACACAGGTGAGAGTCGGGGCGCCGGCTGCCCGAGCCGCGGACCCAGCAGGGAGCCCTGAGCGCGCACTGAGTGCCGCCCCGGGAGTGCGCCCGCCGAGCTCACAGTCTGGTTTCGGGGAGCACCCGCCCCAGGCAGACAGCCCCAGTGCAGGAAGGTCAGTGCGCAGCGGAGCAGGGAGATCACCCGACCTTCCCGGTGGGGGCGAGGGCAAGGGCCCTTCCTTCAGCTGGGGAGTTGGAAGCGAGCTGGAGTGCTGTCCCCGTGTGGCGGCGTTCGGACCTAATTCATCCTCATTCCACTCTGCGGTGCTGCGGGTGGGTACGTCAGGGCCACAGCACTTTCAGGGGCATCACCAGACAGGAGCTGTGCCCACCCCCAGATGGGCACCAGAATTCACAGAGAGGACCTTCACAGTCCCAGACTCCCAGACTGTGTGGGAGCCAGGTCACCTGCCTGGGCCAGAGCCCTGAGGCCTGTCTCCTGAGTTCCTTTGGCAGTGAGAACTACTTCTGATAGACTCCAAGGCCCGTCTCCCAAAACATTGCAGTCTTAAAGCTTCCCAAAGATCATGATAGAGTGATGATGTCTTTTTGCAGATTTTGGCTATGGAAAAGGGAAATGTACTAAGCAAGGTCCACCAGGAGCTCACGAGACACATTTTGGAGGTAGAGTAGCTCAGTGATCCTTTCTTTTTCTTTCTGTGCACCACACAGTGCTAGGCACTTGTCTGGCCATGGGGTGGTCAGTATGATAAGATATAGAGGGTGTGCCTGGAGCCCAAAAGGTGGGGGTAGGGTGCCAAGGATTCCATCTTGACCCTGGAGAAGGAGAGAGGGTGTGAGGGCAGGGAAAGTTAAGACAGGGAATGTCAAGGAGGTAGGACAGTTCCACCCAAGGGGCATGAGGAGGCAGCAAAGTAGGGATTACAGAAGCCCTATATATGAGGCTGGCACCTAGAAGTTGTTCAGTTAACTGTGGGTGGAAGGGCTAAAGTGTAGCAGTTAGATATGGGAGAGTGGGGAACAGTGGTGGGTGGGTTGATTTAGTTCAGTGGGTACAGAGGTTGGAGGAAGGGATTGAGGCAGAGCAGTGACCAAGTCTTGCAGCATGTGAGCTTTGAAGCCCCAGTGCAGGTTATCCTCACACCAGTGACTGGGTGTGGAGTAGACGCAGCCTGGCCTATCATGAAGATCCCCTGGGTGTAGCACATTGACAGTGCACTTGCCTGGCATGTGTGAAACCCTGGGTTCAATCCCCAGCAGCACCACACACAAAACAAGATGCCCAAGGGGTTCCTGTGGGAACTCCAGGATTGAGAAATGGAAAGAATTGAGGATGTAGAAGCAGATCTATTTATTGATCCCTTTTCTGGCAGTTCTTGTTTCCTGGTGTCATCTGAGTCACAGGGTATAGAGGTTGGCATTCCTGAGAAGATGTGGTCATGCTTGGAAGAGAGGAGTTGGAGGGTTCCCCTTTAATAATCTTCTGGATGTCCATTCTTTCAGATGACAAACTGGAAGACCTTGAAGAGGCAAATCCGTTCTCCTTTAAAGAGTTTCTGAAAACCAAAAACCTCGGTCTGTCGAAAGAGGATACGACCAATAGCAGAATTTATCCAAAGGTACGTCTGAGGAGCTGCCCTGGTCACTTCAAAGGACCCGTCTCTAAGTCGCAGTGCTTTGAAGGAGACGTGTGAGTAGAGTGGGGCAGAATGAGAGCTGCTGCTGCTGCAGAGTAGGAGGCATTGTAAGTTTGTTTGGCCTCTTTGGTCAACAGATGGGCCTTTCTTGTCATGTTCCAGGCAAACATAGAGAAAGAAAGGTGAAAGGTGATTTCCAGGTCTCAGTGTTTGCCCTTACGGTTTTTAGGAAGCCTCAAGACACTCATTGGGACTGGACCACAGCTCTCCCACCCCCCAGACTGTGGGGTATGGCCTGGAATATCAGCAGCCATTTTTTGAAGACCCCACAGGGGCTGGAGACATCCTGGACGAGGAGGAAGAAGATGAGGACAGTGGGTGGAATGGGGCCTATTTGCCATCTGCTGTGGAGAAGACTCACTCCTCCAGGGCCACGGCCAGCACATCACCCTGTGGCACGTACCTTTCCTTTTTCTCCACCCCGTCGGAGTTGGCGGGGCCTGAGTCTCTGCCCCCCTGGACACTGAGTGACACAGATTCACGCATCTCTCTGGCATCTCCAGCAGGGAGTCCTAGTGCAGAGTTTACAACTCATGGGGAGTCTCTGGGAGACAGACACCTGCGGACACTACAGATAAGTTACGAAGCAGTAAGTGAGGGGCTGGCGCACAGGTACAGGGAAAGGGTCTGAGCAGTGTTCTCTTGGAGGAGGACTTGGACCATCCTGCTCCTGGGTGGCCACAGTTGGTTGTGTGACAGCCTGCAATAGATCTCCCCTGTGGAGAGCCCTCCTCTCACGTTGGCACTGGTTACATAGTGAGCGCAGCTGACTAAGAGGTGTTGTGATACTTAGGAGGTGCAGTCCATCTAGGAGCAGACTGGAATAAAGGGCGACTGGAGCCCTTGGCTCAGGGACATCTTGCTGAGTGCTTTCAGTGAAGGAGATGTTTAAAAATGACGCTCCCCTAAAAACATTACAAGCCAGGGATAGAACTGGAGTCTGTGACTATAGGTCATCTGTGTTACGTGTGCCACAGATTCACTTCAATTTCCCGGGGTGTTTCTATTTATCAAGAAGTTCCAGGGCTGAGGTGTGGCTCAGTGTCTGGCATGGGCAGGGCCCTGGGTTTGATCCCCAGTGTCACCAAAAAAACAAAGTTGTTCCAGAGCCCATTGCAGAAGCACATACCCCTTTAGAGTGAGACACACTGAGTTTCTAATGAGGATTTTCTTTTTCTACAGCTGAAAGATGAAAATTCTAAGCTAAGAAGAAAGCTGAATGAGGTTCAGAGCTTCTCTGAAACTCAAACAGAAATGTATGTAAGCTTTTAGTTAGGAGTCAACTCAAACATCTACCATGAAGGGAAATCACGATTTCTAAGTGATAATGAATTGCCCAGAGTTGAACTGTGTCTGGGTTTTGTTGTAGATCTTTAGCATCAAGCACATTTCTTGTGCTCTGTGAATGCTTTGTAAGGGTTAGACCCAAACCAGCCCCACTTCTCACTGGATGAGCAGAGCTTAGGGCAGCTCCCCAAGCCTGCGCAGGTGCGCCAGGTCACTGCTGCTTTGCCTCTGTCTGAAGACATGTTCTAAATATGAGTTCCAAGTGGCTTTTATCCAGCTAATCACATTAAAGTGCTTTTAGGAGTGTTCTCAAAAGTGATCATGTGAACTGAACAGCTGGGGTTTTTCCTCTGACAAGGGTAAGGACGCTTGAGCGGAAACTAGAAGCAAAGATGATCAAGGAGGAGAGTGACTACCATGACCTGGAGTCAGTGGTCCAGCAGGTGGAGCAGAACCTGGAGCTGATGACGGTATGGAAGGCTTCTTCCTGAGGGACGGGGAGGAAGCTCCAAAGGAGAAGGCCCAGCTGCACCTGAGGTCAGGCATTGCCCTCACAGTATCGAGTGTGCAGCTCTTGGCTCAGGTGGACCAGTACCCCTTGGCATTGTGCCACGCTCTGCTCTGTTCTCTGGGGCTGGCCTCCACATGGCTGTCTGGCACTGGAGGCACGGCTGGGGGCAGAGGGGCCAGGAAGGGTGACTGCAGCTCACTCCTCCCTATGTCAGACAAGCGTCTTGGGCTGATACTATGTCATCAACAATGCTTTTTGTTTTTATTTTTTGGGCAACAGAAACGGGCCGTAAAGGCAGAAAGTCACGTCATGAAGCTGAAACAGGAAATAAACTTGCTCCAGGTAATTAGGGAAAAGATCTTAAGTGTTTTCCCCTTTCATTTGTGGAGTTACATGTGAGTTTGAGAAAGATATTGCTGAGCATGGTGGCACATGCCTATAATCCCAGCTACTTTGGATCCCGAGGCAGGAGGACTGCAAGTTCAAGGCCAGCCTCATCAACTTGGCAAGTTTAAAGTTTAAAATTTTTAAAAAGGGCTGGGGTTGTAGCTCAGTGGTAGAGCGCTTGTCTAGCACAAGGCACTGGGTTCAAGCCTTAGCACCACATAAAAATAAATAAATGAAACAAAGTTTAAAAAAAAATTTTTTTTTTAAGGGTTGGGGAATGGCTCAGTGGTGGAGCACTTACCTAGCATGTGCAAGGCCCTCGCTTCTATACCCGGTACTGAAAAAACAAACATGAGAGACCCTTCCCGGGTTCACCCCATTCCTCCCAGCAAACAATCTCAAAATCAAGTAGCATAGACTTGCCACTAGGGCCTCAAGTAAATGGAGGCTATGCTGTCCTCCTGGGCCCATTTTTCATTTTTTTAGACATTTGGCATCTAGGGTGGTGTGTGTACCTGTAAGAAGTCCCCATTTGTTAGAGCTAGGTACTGAGCATATCTTATAGTTAAGGGACAAAGTTGGGGTCTGTCTCCCTTAGGAAATGCCCCCAGCAAGGCAAGAGCACCTGTTGGTATGATTGGGCCAGGGCCCATGGACAACTCCATGCCTCTCCACCAAGGATGCTGTGTTTTTTCCATTGGGCTGCCCTGAAGTAGTCTCCATTCAGCCATGAGAGTCCTTAGCAGACTTACCACCCATCTCTCCCAGGCACAGGTCTCCAACTTCAAGCGTGAGAATGAAGCCCTGAGGTCAGGCCAGGGTGCCAGCCTGACGGTGGTAAAACAGAACACTGATGTGGCCTTACAGAATCTCCGTGTTGTCATGAACAGTGCACACACCTCCATAAAGTAAGTGCTGGGGGCTGGAAGCCCTGAAACAGGGGAGGGGTGAGACTGGACTAGTTAACACCTGTTTGGGTGGTGGCCCAGGCTCTTGGTCTGGGGCTGGACCAGGCCACTCTGGGGAGGGAGGTGTGTTAGGGGGACCCATTAAATCTCCAGGTTATGGTATGGGTAGCTGAGCAGTCTTTTTAACCTGCCTTGGAGAAACTGTCCCCACTTGGGAGGCATGAACATCATCAGGCAGACCCAAGTCCAGCTCCTTAACCTGCGGAATGCTGAGGTTGTGGATAAAGGAGACCGTAGCTTCCCTCCTATTGGAAAAACCAAATGATTTCATAGGAGGCACTAATGACCCTCATGGGCAACGTCAGTTGCTGTCATTACTAGTAATGACCCAGATGCTCCTCGACTTAGTATGGAGCCACATCCCCGTAAACCCACCCTAGGATGACAGTATTGTATGTTGAAAATGCATTTAATACACTTAACCTACCAAACACCAGAGCTTAGCAGCACAGCAGTGTGCGTATCTCCCAAGGTTGTGTGCCTGAGGCATGCTGTTGCTACCCAGCATCCTGAGGGTAGTGTACCACACACCACACATGGCTAACTTGGGAGAAGATCAGATTGGGAGTTGGGTGTCTGTAGAATGCGCATGGCTTCTACACCTTCATAAAGTCAAACCTTCATAAGTTGGGAGCCAGCTAAGCTTGTTTCACACTGGGCTCATCACTGCAGGACTATAGGGTTGCTGCACCTTAAGTGCTCACATGCAGTGAAGACCATTCTCCTTCTGAGCAAAGCATCTCCTCAGTGGATATAAGGGGTTTTTACTCTGGAACCTCTGCTTTATTTAGTTCCAGTATTGGTTTTTCTCATGTGTTCAGGTCTAGGGATTTAACCTAGGAGCACTCTACCACTTAGCTACACCCCAGGCCCTTTTGTATTTTTTGGTACCAGGAATTGAACCCAGAGGTGTTTGACTGCTGAACCACATCCCTAGCCCTTTTTTATATTTGAGTCTTGCTAAGTTGCTCAGGTTAGCTTTGAACTTATGATCCTGCCTCACACCCTCCTGAGTTGCAGGGATTATAGATGTGTGCCCACCATGTCTGGCTAAATTCATTGCTATTGATCAGTTGTAGCTAACACTCCCCAATATTTATTTCCATTTCAGGCAGCTGGTTTCTGGAGCTGAAACACTGAATTTTGTTGCTGAAATCCTTAAATCTATAGACAGAATTTCCGAAATTAAAGATGAGGAGGAGAAGTCTTAAGGACCTCTGGATGCTTCCAACTCCCAGCTCCGTGTATCCTGATCAGCAGTGCTTCATCTGAATGTGCAATTGTGCCCCAAACTATGCAGTCTTTACCCAGATTATTTATCACGAGATGCTAATTTCATGACCTAAAACAGTGTTATTGGCCACCTGCAATAGGAGCAGCTCTTGTCTATGAGTTGCTTTTGTGATTTATGTGCAGTCCTTCTTGGTGAAATTCTCACTGTTTTATAGATTCAGTAACCATTGGAAGAAATTTTTATAAAATCCAGTGAGTTTTTAAATTACTAAACATGAAAACAACAGTTCTGTAACAAGTGCTCTTCCACTTTTCAACCCACAACATTGGTAAGTTCAGTTGATTGTCTTGATTATGAAAGTAGAAAGAACACTAAGAGCCGCCCAGGAATGAGCAGCTTGAACAGGGACGTGTGCCTTTTTGCTGTCACTCAGCGCCTGTCATAGCCTTCCTGGGGTGGCTTCTGTGGTCAGTGGTCCAAGTGCACAGGCACCACTTGGTGGATACTGCTATCCTCCTACACAGACACAAGGTTGCAGACATTCCACACTGCGAAGGTGTCTAAACTTGGGCTTTGAGCCTTTGGCTTTGAAAAGCTGTTTTGGCTGGTGATTTTGATGCACGTTTCAGGTGTGTTTTGTACAGTGAAGCTTAGCTTTCAGTATAGTGTGTGCAGAGCCTCCCCGAGTGGGCATGAGGTCTTTGGACTCCTTGTACCTGCTTTACTGTGTGGGGAGGGCACAACAGACACTCTGTGCCTTTTGGGTTGTTTTCCTGGAGATGCTATTTTTTAATTTCCTTTTCCCCCTCCTGTTCAAATCTACAGGTTTCTTGTTTAAATAAATTCTGAAGTGCACGTGTACTGTTTTCATTCTGACTTGACCAGCTCTTCATGCAGGAAAACCACACTGGCTGTCCTGATGCTAAAATGTCTTGCATGTTCTTGTCACTGCTGGTGACTTAAGCTGGCAGCTCTCCACCCCTCCCCCAGCACATTGTAGGCATGGTATGTGAGCCACATAGCTGTACATTTTGGGGTTGGACAGATAAGACTAGCACTGGGCTGGGGTTATAGCGCAGTGGTAGCGTGCTCGCCTAGCACGCGGGAGGCACTGGATTCGATCCTCAGCACCACATAATAATAAAATATTGTGTCCACCTACGACTAAAAAATATTTAAAAAAAAAAAGATTCTAGCACTGGGTTATTCTTAGGGATTATGTGGCTGGATTTTCAGACAAGGCATTAAAACTGCTAGTCCCTCTGACTCAGCTACAGGAAGTCAAGGCTTTCCTGAAGTCACGGTGCAGTGTCCAGCAGCCTACCCTTCCACCACCTCATGCCCCTACTGTTGGTGTAAAGGGGTTAGAGGGATCAGACAGGGCAGCGTAGCAGGAGAGTGCCAGGAGAACGTTCTCCCCCGAGTGCACAGGAGCTTTGGGAAGCCTCAAGGGCTGGGGCTCCAGGGGGCTGCTTCAGTCACAGATCCACCTTGAGGCCCTGCATGACTGTTTTATGGGGTGGAGGGACAGGCTGGTGTCCCCTTCACCCACTGGGCCCAAAGCAGGGTGACAGCCCTCATAATGCACCTACCTGGAACCCTGCACTCTAGTTTGCTGGAATGTCTGCGGGTGAGGTGGGGGTGGATACACGGACGGTTGTGTAATATTCCCTCGGTATGTTTAAAGTGTTCCAAGGCAAAAACTCCAGCACAATCTACAGTGATGTTTAATCTCTGCCTCTGGGTTTTGAGCCCTACACAAGCAGGACTTGGTACAATGCAGGAGATAAAATAGCTCTTGCTCAAAGAACCAACAGCTTCCTGATTCTGACATTCAGACTCTCCCGCCAGTCCTAGGTCCCGGGACCCTCACCAGGCCTCACCTGGTGGCTCTAGCTCTTTTTTTTTTTTGGTACTGGGGATTGAACTCAGGGGCACTCGACCACTGGGCCACATCCCCAGCCCTATTTTGTGTTTTATGTAGAGACAGGGTCTCACTGAGTTGCTTAGCGCCTCGCCCTTGCTGAGGCTGGCTTTGAACTCGCGATCCTCCTGTCTCAGCCTCCCTAAGTGCTGGGATTACAGGCTTGAGCCACCGTGCCCGGCTTTTTTTTTTTTTTTTTTTAATATTTATTTTTTAGTTGTAGGTGGACACAATATCTTTATTTTTTATGTGGTGCTGAGGATCGAACCCAGGTGCCTCCCGCGTGCTAGGCGAGCACGCTACCACTGCGCCATAACCCCAGCCCTGGTGGCTCTAGCTCTTTGCCACTAAAAGCCACCTCCTCAGTTCACCCGACAGGCTCCGGCCGAGCCGGTACAGTTTTCCGGATGGCTCATCTTCCAAGCACCAGGCCTTGGGAAGCGGGCCCTGACTCCGCCCAGGCAGCGTGGAGGCGTCCTCAGTCCAAGCCGACAGGCTCGGCAGCAACTGCCGGCGCCGCGTCTCCTCAGGCCGGGCGCCCTGAGGCCCACAAAGGCGTGCGCACGGAAAGAGAGGACTCCGGCCGGCCGGGAGCCCGTCGCAGGTGTGCTCGGGCCGCCAGCCACACCCACTGCGCCGCTAGGAGCGAGCGCAGCGCCGCACTTCCGCCCGTCCGCAGCGGCTGTCCCGACGTGCCCCGCGCCGCCGGGGGGCGGTATTTCCGGTGCGCGGCGCTCCACTTCCGCGACCGCCGGAAGTGTGGTGTCTGCAGTCGCCTGGGCGACCGTGCTGTCCGTGAGGGGAGGTGAGGCCGCAGCGCAGGCGGGGGTCGGGTGGGCAGCGGGGTCGGAGCTGCCCGGCGGAAGGCGCGCTGTCTTCTGGAGCGGACAGCCGAGTCCCGGGCAGCCCGGCGACGGGGAAACTGAGGCCCGGCGAGGCCGCGTGGGGGCCGGGGACGCGGCTGTGGCTGGTCTGCGCCCGGCTGGCCTCCCGGGGCCCCTCGCCCAGCTTCCCAGAGGCCAGGGCCTTGCCGAGGTCGCGCCGCTGCGAGGCGCAGAGCCGATGTACCTCCAAGCCCGTGCTCCTGCGGCTTGTCATTCCCGCCCCAAGGGGACCCTTGTTCTCGGGGAGCAGCTGGGGCTGGCGTGGGCCGCCCGGTGCCTCACCGAGTTCTGCGCTGTGAAGGGGGAGGGCCTCTGACGCAAGCTCTTGTGACTCGACCTGCCTTCCGCTTGGCCTGAGCGGCGTGGGGCCGGGGGCATGAGAAGTGGCGCTCTCTGTAGAGCCCAAGTCGCCTTTCTCTTGAGGGCCAGGCTTCCAGAAGACAGCCCGCTGCCCTGGCCGGCCCGGCCAGTGTTTGCTTGCAGACTTGGCTGGCTTCTAGCCGAGTTGAATTCCAGGTTTAATCGAGGTGCCTTGGCAGGAGTGACTCAGCCAAAGGGCCCCCACTGGCAGATGCTGTTTTATTGGGGAGCAGGACCCCTGTCAGGTCTCATTAGGGAGAAGCCATGCCAAGGGCTGGGGAGGATTTTTCTCTTTGTTTTTGATCCTGGGTGTGTGCTTATGTTTTCTGGAATATTCTCGCTAGTGCTTTATTCTCCCACCCTTCTCTCTTCCCAGCTTCCTTCCCCCTTCAGACTTTACTCACCAATGTTCTCCACCCAAAAGAAGCTTCTGTATGCTTCAGCAGATACTGGTTCAGTGCGGGCACTACCACCTGCTGTTCCAAGGCTGGAGATAGAGCAGGAAAGAGACAAAGCCTTGCCTCTGGGTGCCTGCTTTCCAGGCCTGTTAATGCCAGTAACCTGATCCACCTGTGTTTCAGTGACCATTTGTTTAGCGCCCTGTGTGTGGAAAGCAGGATGCACCTGCAGCTCTGGTCACAGGTTCAGATTTCACAGGGGCTGAGGGTCTGGTCTTAGGCTGCTAGTGACATGGCCCTGCACTTTCTGTACTGGTTGACCAGTTCTCTTGTGGTTGGGCTCAGGAGCAGAGACCACACACGTGTGTAGGAGCACTCTCCATACCTTCAACCCCTCCCTTCCATCTTTCCCCATTCTATGCTAATGGACTGTGCACTTGTTTGTGACCTTGGGCCTTGATTGGTCCAGGAGTGTATATAAGCTTCTGTACTTTCTGGAATAAACAGTGGTTCTGGTGTTTCTGGTGGTTCTGGGTCTCACTGCAGCAGAACTGTTTACCTACCCCAGATCTGGATGGAGTGACTCCACGGACCGTCACCCCAACACCTCGTCCTGAGAGACCCCACTTCGTCCCCCAAGGACCCCCTTTTCTTCATTTCTCAGGACCCCAACTCGTCGAGTGGACCCACACAGCACAACTTAAAGCAATACATGTGGTCTGTGTTGGTGTCCTTCCACTGCCAGTACTGCTTCAGGCCTTAGCAGGGAACATTGATGGGATGTGGGCCCCTGGCAGAGCAAAGAACAGGTGTTCTTGGGGTGCAGAAGGATGTCAAGTTGCAGCTCTGGGGTTCCTCTAGGCTAGGCCTGGGTCTTAGTCCCTCTGGGGAGCCCAGTGCAGGATTCTGCCATCTCCAGTAGATATGTGTCTGAGGAAAGATGGGTCCTCTCACTTTGTTTTTTGTTTTTTTTTGGATTTTGGTACCATGGATTGAACTCGGGGGCATTTAACCACTGAGCCACATCCCCAGCACCCCCCCACACTTTTTTTGTACCTTATTTAGAGACTGGGTCTCGCCAAGTTGCTTAGTGCCTCACTAAGTTGCGGAAACTGGCTTTGAACTCGTGATCCTCCTGAGCCGCTGGGATTACAGGTGTTGTTGGTTTTTAACACCTCATAATGTATTGTGGAGGCAGGCAGAAGTCATGGATGTAGACGCTGAAAGGGAGAAAATAACAAAGGAGATAAAGGAACTGGAAAGGATTTTGGATCCCATCTCCTCCAGCATCCATGTGGAGGTTTCAGAATCAAGTCTTGATTTGGATTCCGACGCAGGTAAGCCCACATGCCTAGCCTTCCTAGAGTATGGCTGAAAGCGTGTGTACCCTCAGGGTTCCTTTCAGCCATACTATTGCATGACCAGGTCCTATTTCCTGCCCAAACTGGCCTCTGCCTTTTCCCCAGCCAGAGAGTTGGCCCCAGTCCTGTGGTTGCTAACTAGCCCACAGGCCTGCTGGTACCCCTTCTTTGCTGCTTTCTGGCCTTGGCCTCTAGGGCTTTCTGGGTGAGCGTGCTCTCCTGGCAAGGGAGGGTGGGCCCAGAGCTGGGACTGTGGCTCAGACCTCCAGGATCTCTTCTGTGGACTTGTCCACCAGTCCTCTAGAGGGACCCTCCTACCAACGCTTTCTGTTCCCATCGTCTCCATCATCACTGCTCTGCAGCGCCGTGTGTTTGTTTCCAGCAGATTCGCTGCCCAGTGAAGACCTGGACGCTGCAGAGCCCCCGATCTTGGTAACTGCCACTTGCCCTTACTTACTTTGCATTGTAAAAGTAGTACCTTTTGTTCTCACAACATGGCACAGCGTATTTGTTATTAAAATTGAGATTATCTCCGGAAACAGCCACTGTTAAAAGCTCAGTGGCTGTGCCTTCTACCTTTTTCCTGCACTCACACTAGCATTTGTCTCTCACTGTGATGTCATGTTGAAGGCACCACATGCACCTGGCCTGCCCCCCACCCCGCTTGCCTTCTTTGCCTCAGTTTCCCAATCTGAATAATGGGGTTGGTTCAGCAGGAGTCATTAAGTGAAGATGAGCATCTAGAACAGTGCCTAGCAGACACTTGGGTTTGTCGGTTATTATTAATCATTTTGTGTCCATTTTGGAGTTTTACTTTAGGAAATTCTTGCAATTTGCTTATTTTCTCAGGTTCATAGGTAGAATTCTCTTGTATGTTTGGGGGTTGTGTGGGCCACCCTCAGATGGATGACACAGTCTTGAGGTCTTTGGACTCTTGCCCCCTGGTGGGTGCATTGGCATCTCCAGCTCTAGGCTATGATGCTCTGCTGACAATTTCCTTATTGTAACCTGGCATAGGTGGTGCGGAGGTAGAAGCAACATGAACTGGTGTAAAGTTCAGAATTTGCAAGAACCTTTCTTGTAGTGATTGGAAACTGCTTGTTTCCTCACAACGGCCCCACCTCAAACAATTGGGTCTCCTCTTGTGGATCAGGAATAGTGGTTGGGGGCTCCTACATATGTGCCCCTGCTGCTCACCCAAGTCACCTCTTGGGTCCGCATTTGGTGGTGTTGCATTGGAGCTGTCTCAGTGCCCAGGTGTCTAGTGGCTAGAATGTGGGTTTGTGTCCAGGGCTGTGGGGAGGGAGAATATCCCTACATCCTATTTCTTTGCTGTTTCTGGCTCGTAACTAGGAAGAAGAAAGATGGGGTGAAGCCAGCAATGATGAGGAGGACCCCAAGGATAAAACCCTCCCTGAAGACCCTGAGACCTGTCTGCAGCTGAACATGGTCTACCAGGAAGTCATCCAAGAAAAGCTGGCAGAGGTCAGCTTGCTTTTGGCCCAGAACAGGGAGCAACAGGTAGGACTGCCCATGTATGCTGACCCGCACTGATCCTGAGAATCTGCATAGTGAGGCTCCTGGGACAGGGTGTTGGTTGGTCTGCTCCCCAGCTATCCCCGCTGTTTGGCCCCACATGGCCTGCAGTTGACCTTTCTGTCCCAGGAGGAGATCCTGTGGGATCTGGCTGGGTCCAGAGGCCCCAGGGCCAAGGACGGCAAGAGCCTACCCCCAAATATGTACATTGGGCACTTCATGAAGCCGTACTTCAAAGACAGGGTCACTGGAGTGGTGAGTGACTAAGGCCCTGCTTCTTGTTGCAGGGCTCAGTACCCTATGGGGAGGGGTTCTCGTCCCCACAACCTGCTGTGAGTGGTCTTGAGTTCCCTTGGATGACGTGATCCAACTTCCTCAAAACTCTGCTTTATCTTGTGGTGAAAGTAGGCAAGGCACCAGGGGCCTGTTTCCCTGAAGTGGCACCATGGGCAATTAGGAAGTCCTCCTGTGGAGGTCCCAGTGTTGCTCTCAGCAAGCCTGGGCTCCTTGTCGGCCCTCAAGGAGTCATTGAGTTCATGCTCTGCCAGTTGGCTCACTGCCAGCTGTCACAGCTCTGGCTGCAGAGGTCTCGTGTCTGGTCTGCATGTGTGTGGGCACGTGAGCAGGCTGGGAGGAAGGGGCTCAAGGCTCAGCCTCAACCCTGGAGGTGCATGCTGGGCCCTGCGGGTGAGTGCAGCCTGGTCTGCCACATGGTGACACCATGCACTCTGATAGGGGCCTCCTGCCAACGAAGAGACGCGAGAGAAGGCTGCCCAGGGAATCAAGGCTTTCGAGGAGCTCCTAGTGACCAAGTGTAAGACCCCAGCCCAGGCAGGGCCCTGAGTGTGGGGACCCAGGAGGCCTTTTCCATGGCCCTGCCTCTCCCAGACCTGTTTCTCCAATGGCCTCATGTGCTCCCTCGGGCCTTGGCCACTGGGACTGACCACTTGACTCCTTGCCTTTCCCTTGCTGAGTGGGTTCTTTTCAAAGAAGCCTGTCACAGGGGCAGATGGGGACTACCCCAACCCCGCTTCTCTCTCCTGCCTTGTCTGAGAATGGTCAGCCTGACAGACCCTGCTTGAGCTTGGGGTGGGCCTCAGGTGAGGTCCTGTGCTAGGTAAGAGGGACTGGCTTCTGGGGCCAGCTCTCTGCCCCACTGGCATCCACTGGCACCTCAATCCAGCTTCCTCCTCTGGAGGTTGGGCCCATGATGATGCCCAGGGTTGCGGGTGGGTCCTGGAGAGCGTGCAGGACTGCTGCAATGTCACTCCCCTCCTGCAGGGAAGCACTGGGAGAAAGCCTTGCTCCGGAAGGCCGTGGTGAGCGACCGCCTGCAGCGCCTGCTTCAGCCCAAGTTCCTGAAGTGAGTGGGGAGACAGGGGCATCACAGCTTGCCTTGCAGCAGGAGTCCGGGTGGCTGTGTGGGCTCGTGAGGTCCAGCATGCACGCTCCCTTGCTCCAGAAGAGATGCTGGTGCCTGCGCTTTCCCCTCCCTCTGGAGAAGGCAGCCACGGTCATTGTGGCTTAGGCAGTCTCTCCTCTGGGCCTGTCCCTCATGCGTGAAGCTTGCTTTCTGGGTCTGCTGGTGGGGGTGTCACGTGGCCACAGAGCATCCTGAAGTGTCACCTGGCTGTGTATCCTCAAAGGGTGCTGCTACTTTGAGAACTGGGTTGGAGATATAAGTGTCTCCCAGAGCTAGGGCACCAGCAGAGACTCAGGCAGCGCCAGAGGAGGAACCACAGGGTCTGATCCGGACCTATGGTCCCTCAGCCCCAGGTCCCCAGTGCCTGTATACACCCATTGCATGGAGGAGGGAGGATGGTGTCTTTTTGATGGAGCAGATGGTATTGTGGCACCAGAAGCCTTAGGGCCAGAGGTTCCTAGGGGCCCACCAGCACCCTTATGGATTGTATATGGTGAGGATTTGTGGCAGCAACACAAGTCAGGTCTTTCTTTTTTGTTTGTTTTGGTACCGGGGATTGAACTCAGGGCACTTGACCACTGAGCCACATCCCCAGCCCTATTTTGTGTTTTATGTAGAGACAGGGTCTCACTGAGTTGCTTAACACCTTGCCGTTGCTGAGGCCGGCTTTGAACTTGAGATCCTCCTGTCTCAGCCTCTCAAAGTGCTGGGATTACAGGTGTGTGCCACCACACCCGGCTAATCAGGTCCTTCTTGAGGCTACAAGAGAGCCAGTTCTTCCCTTTCTGGCCAGTTTTGGGAAATAGTTATTTGCTGTAGTGGCAGCTGCAGGCTTGTCTGCTGCTGTCTCCCTCTTTTATAAAAATATTTTTTAGTTACACACGGACACAGCATATTTATTTTGTTTGCTTTTTTGTATGCGGTGCTGAGGATGGAACCCAGTGCCTCACACATGCGAGGCAAGCGCTCTGCCGCTGAGCCACAGCCTCAGCCCTGCTGTCTACTCTTGTGTACCCAGGTTTGTATGGTGGACCAGGGTCTGAGGCAGAGGCAGCAGTTAGCTACCACCTGCCTCCACAGACGTGAGGCAGCTCTTGACCTGGATGCTGCTGCTCTGACTGTAGGGGCGCCCCAGAGGTGGTGCAGAGCTGAGGCAGGAGAGAGGGTAGCTCCGAGAGCCAGCCTTGGGCCCAGGAGTGTGGCACCATCCACAGCCCTGCCTCCATTCTGCCTCGCAGGCTCGAGTACTTGCGTCAGAAGCAGAGCCGGGTCTCCAGTGAGTCCGAGCAACAAGCCCTGGAGAAGCAGGCTAGGGAGGCGGAGAAAGAGATCCAGGACATCAAGTGAGCACAGGCCTTCTGGAGCTCCTGGGGTCCATCAGGCCAAGTGTGAACCTGACACCCTGTCCCTCCTTTAGCCAGCTTCCAGAGGAGGCCTTGCTGGGGAGCAGGCTGGACAGCCATGATTGGGAGAAGATATCCAATGTACACGTGAGTTGGGGCAGGAGTGGACTCCAGCAGCTGGATGTGGGTCGGAATTGGGTGGGAAGGCCACGCCTTCCCAGCCTCTCAGCCCAGTGCAGCCCTTCAAGTCAAGGGCACATCTAGCAGTTGAGAGGAACAAGTAGCTTCACAGGCCTCGCCTATGGTGTGAGGCAGCTCTTCTGAGGCGAGGTTTCTAAGGCTCCCAGCTTTGCGTATGAACCTAACTCTGCATTTTTCTCTGGGCAAGGCCTGGTAAGCTAGATAGATTCCACTTATTTCCACCCGTGGGAGTAGCCAACAGGCAGAGGGACAGCTCTGTCAAGGGATGTGTCTGGGTGTGCTTGGAGTTGGTAGCCCCACAAGACTCTCGTTGGCACAGTTTGAAGGAGGCCGCAGCGCAGAGGAGATCCGGAAGTTTTGGCAGAGCTCTGAGCATCCAAGCATCAACAAGCAGGAGTGGAGCGTGGAGGAGGTGGAGCGGCTGAGGGCCATCGCAGCTACACATGGCCACCTGGAGTGGCACTTAGTCGCAGAGGAGCTGGGGGTAAGAAGCAGGACCTTGGAGGTTGGGACATGAACTTACTCCCACACCATGGCCTGACTGGTCCCCAGGGGCCTGGCCCCTTAGACCCTGCTGCCGGCTCTGGCTCTGAGAGCTCTCAGCCCTGCCCAGGCCCTCCAGACCTCTGCAGCAGTGAGCAGCTGTTCTGTCTGCTCCTTCGCCTTCCCAGCTCCAGGCTTTCTCCTCCATTAGCCTTAAAAGGAGCTTATTTTGTTGGTGTTTCAATACTCTTTGTGAGTCTTTTTTGAGTTGTTAGCCTGTTTCCCTGGTGGCCCAGGTGAGGGCCCAGTGTGCCCGTGGGCACTTGACCTTAATGGTGAGGGCTTTCCAGGCCACAATTCTGAGAGGAGCCTGATGCAAAATGTCCTTTTTGTGGTTTTCTGGAGAATCTGTAATTTCAGTTCTTGTTTCTTTGAACCAAGCTGTTTCTAAGACTTTGGTTTTAATTTTCAAATAGGTCTCTTAAAGTCCTTGCTGTGCTTGTTACTCTGATTATGTTTTTTCATTTATGACCTGGTAATGTGCTCTGAAAAATCTTCATTTTGAAAAGTTATCACTTTTTAAAAAATTTAAAAAAAATATTTTTAGTTGTAGATGAACACAATAACTTTATTTTGTTTAATTTTTTTGTGTGGTGCTGAGTGCCTCACACATGCAAGGCAAGTGCTCTACCACTGAGCTACAGCCCCAGCCCCAAGTTATCACTTCTTATGGCAGAGCACATGACTAGCAAACCAGACTAGACTTGCCAAAACCTGTGTGTGTATGAGAGAGTAAGCCACACCCCAGCCCTGACTTTATTTTGAGACAGGGTCTTATTAAGTTGCCCAGGCTGTCCACTTGCAATCTTTCTTCCTCAGCCTCCTGAGTAGCTAGGATTTACAGGTGTGCACCACTGTGCCTACCCAAAATGTTTTTTTTTTTTGTTTGTTTGTTTTTTTTGTGGTACTGGGGATTGAACTCAGGACTCGACCACTGAGCCACATCCCCAGCCCTATTTTGTGTTTTTTTTATGTAGAGACAGGGTCTCACTGAGTTGCTTAGCGCCTCGCCATTGCTGAGGCTGGCTTTGAACTTGCGATTCTCCTGTCTCAGCCTCCCTAAGTGCTGGGATTACAGGCTTGAGCCACCGCGCCCGGCT